>JAANQP010000571.1:0-39322 GCA_011320165.1 Fusarium protoensiforme | reverse complement strand
TAAAATTACTATATAAAATTATTATTTTAATCTTAATTAATAACTTAGGGGAAAAAAAAATCCCTATAATAGATATTATATATCTTACTATTTTAAGATTACATTCTCTATGACCTGCTTATTAAGAAGACCGCTATTGCCCATAAGCTCGGTAACCTCCCCGGGATAATACCTAGCCGCATGAGAACCCTGATAATACATTACTTTCGGCGCACAACGTACCTTGAACTGTTAAAATAGAAAATCCCTCAAAGGCTGCCAATTTTCCAAGTCCTTCCAAGGTCTTGTAACTGTCTTTCCATCAGTTGACCGTTGCTCCCCCGATTAATCATTCCATCAACTGTCCTCTGTTGTTGATCTGCCACGGAGTTATGCAACATGCTAAACCAGGGTCCAGCCACTCTTGGGTCCGAGGAGATTTCAGTTGCTCAAAAGGAAGCTTATGTGGACGCTGTCTGTGACCCGTCTGGTGGCGAGTCATCAACAGCATATTCGTTCACTCCGTCTCCGGAAGATCAACTAATAGATCCAACCATTGAGGGTAGGGCGCGCAGGAAGTCAGTTTTAACAGTTACAAGTCCGAAATAAGTTCAAAACCAGCTTACTAACGTAAGACTAGAATCGACTTCTCCGTTCTTCTCCTATTGGTTCTAGGATTTCTTGTCTTCCAGCTCGACCGTATGAACTTAGCAAGCGCGTTAACCGGCGGCTTTGCCGAAGACATCAAGGTCAATCAGGCGACAATCAATTTAGGAAACCAGCTTATGTTTGCTGCCGTTGTTGTCTTCGAGATCCCATGCAACATGGCCCTCCAGCGTGTAGGTAGCATTTTGAGTTGTTGCCTGGCTGCCTCCTAACTCACAAGACAGTTTGGTCCCCGTAAGTGGATGTCGGGCCAGGTATTCATGTTCGGTCTTGTTGCTACAATGCAGACTTTTGTCCGCAACCGAACAGGATTCTTGGTTAGTCGGGTCATGCTTGGACTTGCAGAATCAGGCTATACCCCCGGAGCTATGTATATACTGTCTTTGTGGTATAGACGTCGCGAACTAGCCAAAAGAGTGTCCATTTTCTTCTTCGGCATGTTTGGCGGGAATGCAATCAGTCCCTTGTTGGCCACTGGTATCCTCAAACTCGATGGCTCTAGAGGAATGAGTGGTTGGCAGTGGCTCTTTTTAGGTACGGATTCCTTTTTTTGTGGCTGCTATCCGTGATACTGATTCATAGTACAGTGGAGGGCTTACTCACTGTTTTTGTCTCATCATTGCTGCTATTGTTTCTTCCAGAGAGCCCATATACCCCGCAGCCGCTGTTTGGTCCAGGTCTGGTGCGTTGGTCGAGTGCCGAACAGGACATACTACAGCAGAGAGTTGAGCCATCGGCACGCGTAAACTCAAAGAAGAAGGTTATTGGATGGAGTACTGTCCTGAGAACTGTGTTGCAGTACCGCCGGTGGCCACACTATGTTTCTACCCTCGCTGTCTTCTCCACCTTTTCTCCTCTGTCAACATATTCACCTTCTATCATCATGTGAGTAGCTACTCGACCACACGTTGGTGCCGCGCCAGAGTCCGGTTCTTTGTCTTGACTATGTAAGCTAACAGTTTATTGAGGTCACTCGGCTTTGACCGAATTGTCGCCAATGCTCTGGCTGCTGTTGGGGCATTGCTGGCTCTTCCTGTTGTGTTTTTCTTTGGGTACCTTAGCGATCGAACCAACCAACGCGGAGCCACTGTGATTTTAGCACAGGTCTGCTACTTGATTGTCCTCATTGTCACTAGGCAAGTCCATCCTACATCAGGAAAGTGGTCGCGATGGGGTCTTTGGACCGCTGTGAACAGTGTAGCTGTTGGTTATCATCCCGTCCACAACTCATGGACACAGCTCAATTGCCATGACACAGGCGAGCGAAGTATAGCATTGGCGTACGCTGACCTATCAAGACCACAGAAACTGTCATGCTAACGAGATACTTAGGATGTGGGTAATGTCTGCTACCACCGGAATGATGATAGGGACTCAATATTTCCAGGCAGAGGATAAGCCATTGTGAGTCCATTTGCCCAAACACATCAACAGAGAATTTGGAAGCTGACAATACCGTACTGAAGCTACCACATCGGTCTTCGCACCATGATAATCATGGTAGCTATTGGGATCTTTTCCGCCATTGTTCAGCTTCTTGTCTACGTGGTACATAATCGCCGGGTCGTGACAGGAAAGTACCGCGATGAGGATGAAAACAGAAACGTGGTGTTCACGCCGTAGGAGGTCAGAGATCCCCCGACGATGGAGAGGAAGGCCAATCCGTCATATAGTAGAGACAGCTTTTGGGGCAGGACTGGGATCTTCTTGGTGTACCTTTGGTATGCCCTTGGATTCTGGCCAGGGGCTATCATACTCACTAAGCAAAGGGTGGAGCTATGTGATGAAAGAAAAGGCCGGTAATAACTGAGAGAATCTTTCCCAGGGCTCGATCAACTTCATGTTGAGCCTATTTGGGGCGGAGGGTATACATCATCCTTGACTTATCAGATTAGTTTGTTTCTTGTCAGGTCCTGCTTCGATGAGAAACACGAGTGTTATAACATCAAGACAACATAATAGCTGGTAAATACCGTTTCAAACGGGAGTAGGGTTAAGTTGCTTGGCTGAAGGCTTGTCGTGAACCAGCTGGCTGGGGTGCCTTGGTAGATGCATTAAGGTACTACGAAACATGCTTGCATCTACCATTTGGGGGCAGAGGCATGGGTTCGACGACGCCTCTCTACTTCCAACACTGATGGGTTTGAACTGCGGGCTCAAGATATATATATACTGCAATTCAGCGGCCGTGCGGCGAATTAAATTACACAAGAAATAAAGGTGCTCCAGGCGGTTGAAGGATATCGAGATCCAGACTTGGCACATATTACTTGGACTTGGCGTAGCATCCAATGCGGCTCGAGTCGACAACAATATCATCGTACCAGACAGTGTTGGCCTCTCCACCGTACGACTCCCAGCCAAAGTAGACGGCAGAGACCTTGGGCTTAATATTACCCCTCTTCCACTGGCCGTTAAAGTCGCTCGCGGTGTTTGGCTTGCTTGTAAGACCACCGACAGCTTTTCCACCCACCCAGGTCTCGACAGTGCCGTCGGTGCCGAGATGATACTCGATGCATTGCCAAGTGTTGGCCTTGAGGGTGGTCGAGGCGGCAATGCCTTGAGGGGAGAGGTCGGGCAGTGTGGCGTCGTCAGACTCGTGGTTGTACATGAGGATCTTGCTTTGTCCACCGATGCGGAGGTGCTTTCCGGCAGCCTGGGCTGAGTCAGGCATGGTGATGAATGTGACGTGGGCGTCGGTGATGGCCTTGGAAGGCTTACTGGTAGGTGTTAGTGATGACTCTTGTAGACAGAGTAATCTCCAAACTCACATCCACGCCCTGACATAGACCTCACCGTCCGGAACAGCTGTGGTGCCGAAGAACTTGTGTCCACAATAGCCGCCCGCGCCATCAACCCTGATCGAGTTCTTGCCGCTGCGAGCCTTGCTCGTGCTGTCGAGAGTGACCTTGCCGCCCTGGTCACAGTCCGGCGCGTAGGTCGGCCACGCGACCTTGTCCCATCCGCTCTCAAAGCTCTCGCGGACCTGCGCGAGGGAGGGAGTCGCAATGGACAGTGCGAGAAGGGCGGTTTGGAGAAGCATTTTTGTTGCCGAGTGATGGATATCTAGTCAAGAGCAAAAGGCTCAAGGAAGAGGAGTTGGACCAGTATTTATGCCAAATCTAACAACTACAAAATTAATTTTGCCGTTCTAGGGTCTGAAACATGACATTTCTCCGGCCGAGATACCCGAACCGACCGCTACCGTCAAGACATGGACCCTGATTAATAAAACCTGAAACCACCTCTCACTGCCATTTCGGTTGCCGTTGCTGCCAATGAGAACAATAATAGAGTCGCCATTAAAAGACTGCAGCTAACCGGTACCGTGAAGGGAAAGCTCAATTATCTCTGTCAGAGGGATATACACCATTTCGTCCGCCTAATGCGAGACGAGGGGCTCTCAGGGATTCCGGCCCCTGCCTCTCCCCGGATCCGGCTCGCTTGACAAGGGCGTGCTCAGGAAGCAGGCCGAGTGCAAGGTAAACCAAAAGTAACAGTCCATGGACTGGAGTGCTCTGGTCAGATCGCCATTTGAGTCTGTGAGGAGCTGCTCTCGTCATAAGCGCTGGGGGTGCGCCATATATTGATCAATCGTCTCTGCATCCTCAAAGCTCCGAGGAAGAGCGATGATTAGCGTAATGCGGTGACTATCATTTCTGCCACAGGCGCCAGGTCGTGCATAATGGGTTTCTGGGAAGCTAGCAAGCGTACTTTCACTACGGTTTCCCCGGCTGTAGCCTATCGTTCTAGGGGCACCCAGCGATGATTTCTCCGATCAAGCGAAATTATCGAATTCGCCATGCTCCAATATGAAATCGATACTATAGGTGGGGCTGCTATCCTAAGGACTTCTCGATTACACGGCAGACCACATGATCTGGTATTGTCATTAACGATAGGCTATCGAGCCGAAAGGGGGCTGATATTGAAGAGGGTGTTCGGAGGTTAGCCTCAGCTTTTGAGAGTGCACGGGCGCGATCATTCACCTCTTAATTGATCTAAGTCATTAATCCAAGATTGCTTGACCGACATGCTGAAGTAGTGTACGGTGTTTTACGGTATTAGGTTTTGATGTTGTGGCCGAGAGCCTCTCATTGAGACAGAAAGAACGCTGACATGGTGACACAAAATTGAACCCGAGAAGTAAAGAATCGCAGTGATAGTAAGGTCGGTGATACTCGCTAGTACGGCGTGACTAGCATCAGGCCAGCATCGCCTAGACATGATTGAACATGAATCTCCGACCTAAATGTCCACTCCTTCACCTATGACGCAGTCAGCGGGGTTTACTCCGGTGGTTATCAGCGGATAATTGAGCGCCCATCTAGCTTCATTCCTATCTTATCTCTCCCCACTTAGCGATCCCCCACGATCTTCAGTCGTACTAGGAGAGCGGACTGCGAGGCTCACAGTGTCTGTCCAGCTCGTGATCATTTCTAAGGTGTGCTCCGTGTAAATGTAACAAGTCAGCTACTAGTCCCACTTCTAGACATATATAATCATCTTGGGGCGGGTATCGTCAACTATTCTAACTATACTCGCCTGGATAAAGGACAAGCACATTTAGCAACATCATTCAATTCTGAGCAGGTCCAGGATAAGACTCGCCCCAAAGCGTATCCGAAATGGCTGAGAAGAAGCAGATTTCTACGCCTAGCAACGTCACAATTGGTAGCGGCGATTTCCGGGACATCGAGCAGGTCCCCGGATGTCGCGACATCGCCGCTGGGCTAAGCAGTTCGCCAACGAGCCTGGCCTTGACCGAGAGGAAGAAACGAAGTTGCGATGGAAGATTGACATGCGCCTCATTCCCATTCTATTCATGAACATAACGCTCCCGGCAATGGACAAGGTGACGCCGTCCACTGGCGCGTTGTACGGTATGCGTCAAGACCTCCACTTGAAGGGCGATCAGTACGCTTAGATTAGGTCTGCTTTCTATGTAAGTCCCTAACCAGATTAGAAAAGGGAAAATCTCAACGAGGAGAGACGGAAAGGGGGGATTGAATTAAGCGATATGGCATGACATGCTGACTCCTGTGTCCAGTTTGGCTACCTCTTCTGGTGTTGCCCTTCATCCCAAATCCTCCTGCGTCTTCCAATCGCCAAATCCATCTCTGGTGCCATGGTAGCCTGGGACTTCGTCCTCATCGGTGCTGGCTTCAGCAAGAGCTTCGTCCCCATGGTTATCACGCGAATCCTACTTGGTGCGCTTGATGCTCCTGTTGCGCCAGGCAACTTCATCATCATGACTATGTGGATACACGCGGGGAGCAGCCGGCTCGAGCGGGCCTCTTCTATACTAGTAGGTTAAACTAAAATTAATCAATGCGAGAAAACGATGGATTGAACGAATTACTCATGCAATGCTGGAACAGGTCTCGCGACTCTTGTTACCGGAACCCTTGGCTGGGCTGTTGGTTTCATCCACTCCGATTGGTCTTGGCGCAGCTTCTTGTAGATCACTGGCGGTATTACCCTCATCTACGCTGTCATCGTCAGCATCTTTCTCCCCGACAACCCCGTCAAAGCCAAGTTCATCTCGCAACGAGAAAAGTACGTCGCTATCGAACGCATGCGTGCCGACCAGCTCGGGATCGAGAACAAAACGTTCGTTAAAGCACAGGTTTGGGAGTTGGTTAAAGATCCTAAGACCTGGCTCATGTTCTTCTTTCACGTCTGGGTTTCTATCCCCAACGGCGGACTCACCAACTTTTCCCCCTTGATTATCAACGGCCTTGGGTACTCACCTCAAAGATCCACACTTCTCATGATGCCGACTGGAGTCATTTAAACCTTGAGCAGCTATCTCTGCAACTTTGGCCTGTATTTTTGTATCAGACGCTTCCCTAACTTGCAGCTGCGCGGGGCATTTGTCATCGGCGATCTCGTCTTTGGCATGGTTGCGACCGTTCTCCTCTACACCTTGCCCACCAATGCCTATGTCAACCGGTTGTTGGCCCTCTACTGGCCCTATTTCTATTTGGGCCCTTATATCGGTGTGTTCAATCCATAACGATGAAGAATTCTCGGCCTCTGGCAATTTGACTGGCAGCAGACATTTCGCTAACTCTGCGACAGTCTCATTGGGTATAAACAGTGCCAATACAGCTGGACACACCAAGAAAGTCACTATGAACGCCGTCGTCTTTACTGCCTATTGTATTAGCAATATCATCGGCCCACAGTTCTTCAAAGCTTCTCAAGCCCCTTTATACCCTCTCAGTATAAGCGCCATGCTAGCCTCGTATGTCTTGAGCATCATCACCATATCTTTGTATATGCTATACTGCTGGAGGGAGAACCGCAGACGCAATACGGTTGACGGCAGGGCTGATCAGAGTGTGTATGTGGACACTGACTTTGATGATATGACGGATCAGGAAAATACTCGCTTCCGTTATGTATGGTAAATGTTGGCTGGCTGGCTTACCCTAGTGACTCATTTCCGTATTGTCCGCGACGGGTGATGCCTTCACTTTGAAGGACATAAAGCTTTGGGTGCTCTGTATCACATGTGTGTATTGAAAAGAATTACTTAGCCTGTATTATTCTATTTGGTGCAGGTATTCTGCAACGATGAGTGAATAGGTAGCTTTCGGCTATTGTAACGATTTGGCTAAGGCGAAACGTCATATGTGAAGTGTGATCTTCTTGCTAGCTTTACTCGCCCTATTCAACTATCAGACAGCTTATTACATCAATTCGAGGGCGTCGATGTGCCGTCGTCCCCTCAGAGGCGCCCATACTGATATCTCGGTTGTTAGGAAAACTCATCAGATCTGGTCCCCTGATAGGATCGAGGCCCGGCTCTAGCGCAGACGTTTGCGAGGTATTTCCAGATGGCATCTGTGATGGTAAGAGGATGAGATCATCTGATGGCTGTCTTTATCATATTTCAGGGCATTAGGTTTTGATGCCGTCATAAATGCATTGCTTTATCCTTTCATTTGATAGCTCATGAACTCTTTCTATGAAGGCCATTCAAAAGGAGAAGAATCAGTCTTTTCCGTGTCCTTTGAACTCACTGTCATTCGCGGTCTCCTCATTGCCAGGATTGTAATTCGCGGATCTCGATATTTGTCAGTTTACCAAAACCACACCGTTGGTTATCGCTCCATAGTGATTTGAGACCCCGGCACTAGAGTGTTGAGTTTAGTTATCATAATGTTGGTCTCGTCTACGACTTTTTGGTCGCTTCGACGATGGCCTTGGTTCCCTTAGAGGACAAACGCAACATGAAATGAAGAACCCGAGACCGCCCATATCTGGCTTTTTCAATCATGGAGCATTCTCTTATATGTTGAGACTTGGACCTTCATCTGTACTACATACCGCCCAAATCACCACATCTTGCTCCTTGAGAAGGTTAGACACACCATCCACTAAAAAGCTCAAGGGCAGTGGGAGCGGCAGCATCCGGCTCCTTTTAGAGAACAGTGTTTGCGTCAGACATTAATAGATTGGTTCAACGACGCTGGAATTTGCTGACCGCCTCGGTGCAGGTTTTGTATCCTGATCTGCTTCTCTTTGAAGGGTTAACGCATCAATTGGATTTACATACCTGTAGAGTTCCCTTTCTCGGTGCCCTCAACCCCTTGCATGATATTAGACAAGGGTCGTCTTATCTCGCCAGAGGGTAGCAGCCTTCATTCCAAACAGGTTACTGACTTTTGTTGATTTCTATGACGCCTTTAAGAATCGTTGTCGGCCACAATATCAAAGCGCACATTGATGAACACATGACAGCATCAAAACCCAATGCTGTGAAAACGCCGTAAATGTTACTGACTTCAACCGCCTGCTGGCCGATGGGAGGGCAAATGACGAGTAGTGTACAATCTATTTCTATGTGTATACGTGGATTGAACCCTGGTCTTTGGGTGTCACAACCACACTTCAAGAGTGTAAGTCACTATGGTGCCCAGCCATCAGGCAAAGTTAGTGGCTGGCATGACCATGGCCCTCGAGGATCCAGCAGTATCGCATAGCATCAGCCATATGGGTCGAATTGTATGCGAGTAGCAGCATTCCCACTGGAAATAAGACGTTGTCGGGTGATGCAATTGGGACAGCATATTGGAGTTTTTAGCATTTAATGGGAGGGGCAAAATGTATCAATAGTATCGTCAACTCGCTAATAGATATCAACTCTGGCCTCCTTCCTTTCAAATGGGAGCTTGATGAATAATGTCTAGAATATTCCTCTTAAACCATTCCCAGTACACGGTCGCGGTCCAGTGCCGTAGGTATTGAACAACGGTGGCTATCGTGTAAACGCCGGCTAACGAAGTGGTATCACCGAAGGGAAATTTAGCCCAAAGGATCTGATAGCTGTGAGTACGTGAAAAGAGATGCCACTGCGTCGGTCGTGGACGTGGTTGATAAAAAAGGGGGAAATACTCACTGTTTTGCTGCCTTCCCGTGTCGTCGCTACAAAGCTCCACTGGTGACCTTGAGTGATTATAGCCGGCAATATGCCCAACTCATCTAGAGCAGTCTCAGCATGTGCCTCACCCCCTGCTCTTACCAGTAGGTATCTGAGATAATTCCACTGCGCAGCTTGCCATGTGCCTATCTGCAGAATGGCATTGTCCTCATCATCGCCCGATCTCTTAGTTTCCAGACTGACGGAAATTGGCTTAGCCTTGAGTCCCAGATAGGATGTGTGATTCATGCACAGCATTGGAAGAGAACGCCTCAGCTCATTGGCCCGGTCAATGTAGTTCTCCCCATCGATATCTGCTCCGGGGTTGATGTAGATGCAGAAGTCGACAAGCTTAGATCCTGCCGCAGGGGGCAGGTACTCCTTAATGATGGTGGCAGAATGGCTGGTACGAGTATTAGCCTTGCCAGCAGTAGTAGTATAGAAGGGCAGTTCAGTATCATACCATGAGATGACATCGAGTAGATGTGGACGCTCCCCAGCCCGAAAGACCTTCTCCAAGAGACGATGGTGGACCTCGAAGTTCCATACAATTTCCGAGTGACTTTTCTCAAAACACTGCCTTGCATAGTCCATAATTTCGCCCACATCATTGGGTGACAAGGTGCTGCCATAATCGTCCGATTGTTTTGAATACGCGTCATCCTCGTCTAGTCCGTGTTCCGATAGATCATCGCCGAACACTTGACGCATACTGGGCCCTAGAATGCCCTTCCACTTTGACCACTTGAGGACCTTCGAGAGAAATTGTTTGAGCACAACGGGATGCCGTTTATCGCCAAATCCGAGCTGTCGGGTTACGATTCCATCGGTCGCTAGTGATAAACTACCCAGTTTCCTGCTGGGAGAGGAAGACGTCGAGATTGAAATACGGCTTGGGGAAGACTTTTTGCGAGACCTTGCAGATCGTGATCTGTTGTCTACAGCAGAGTCTGATGCTCGGGGCGTGTCAGCCTCCTCCTCCCGATCCAAGTCATGGTCGTTCTCTCCACGACCCCGTTTTGGAGACAACCGAAGCTGTGGGTCGGTCGAATTGTTAACAGGTGCTACCCTGGGCCGCTTTGGTGTTCCGGGGGCATCCATCTGGGAGAGAGGGGAGTACTGAGCGTGGTCCTCAGAAGGAGGTGACGGGAGTCTTCGTTTTCGGTCTTGGTGCTTGATGGCTTGCTTCAATGACTGAGCTGAGGATGGCTGGGTTACCGGTTGAGCTTCATCATGAATTCCGTTTAACCAGGCTATAATGGACCTAGAACTTAGCATTCTGTTGAAAACTAAGCGCCCTAGTGATAGTTGCAGTGCTGCTTAGGTACTATATGTCGTTGCGATTGATGAGATATCGTTGGGTATGGTCACATGTTCTTTGTTACACGTCGCGTCGACCTGGTAACGGTGGGGCAGAAATGAAAGGCATGATTGGCCTAAGAATTGTCCCTCTAACTTTGCAACTTCACTAAAATCAAGCCCAATCAATGCATCCCACCGGCTCTTCGAGAAAAACATCCTTATATTTAATTAGCCTCGAGTTTCCTTCTCTATGCGAATGCTCAAAATCGGACTTTGCTTAAAGTCTGGTTTCTCTCCATTCCTGTGTTTAGCCGGGGCTTAGCCGATTAGCCAAGCCGACCAATGAGACCACTGCGATAAGACCCGGCCAGGCCAGAGCAGCGAAGCGGATTGTGCCAGTGATGAAGTCATCCGTAGAAGCACGCCATATTTTCACTTCTACTTAAACCACGGCCTTCAGATTTCTACCTTTATCGCACCTCTAGAAACATGTCGTACGTCCAGCGCCAAATCAGGAAGTAGGGTGCCCCTTCACTCATATTTGACAAAACTTGCCACGTGTATAGTCCCATGTTTACCCCGGAGACACGTGGTATAAATATCAACTTGCTCTCATACTCAGCAGGTAAGCAATTGAGCCTCTTCCAATAACGGTTTTGACTTCGTAGGATGCAATAGCGTAAGTGTGAAGCAAAGTGTCTATGCTATGTTGACTCTCTCATCATGAGTCCGCCATTGTAATATAGTTAAAATCCTCCTTTAGAGGCAATTACTAACTTTCCCTCCTATTCATAGTGCAATTGCCAAAGTGCCAATCCACCATCATAGCAAATCAGAGTTATTATAGGGCACAAGCCAGAGCTCCCATCCCATGGATGAGCTTAGTCATGTTGGGCAGTCTACGAGTGTGCATGGGCTGTTTTATGCTGCTGCAATACAAAGCCCGTCCTGTTGCCACCCATGTCAAGCTTGCGGTGTAGTGTGGGGCCTTCACAAAGCATGTAGGATAAAATGGAGATTAAGGGTTTACGAGAAGGGCAGCCTCCATATACCGCGACAATCACCTTTTTCCTTACCGCGATTATTATCTATTGACTGGTAGTCCCGACTTGTGTGTTAAGGTTTTGACAACCTGACAATCACGCATCTTGATGCCAGGGCAGGTCAAAACACAATCTTACCCTGCGTCTGCTGCCAGGTGACTCTGCTGGCTCAATCACCCTGCCAACAGTGAGATCAACTCCACACCTAAACAACAGAGGTAAACCCAACTTGACAACCGCAAATCATAATACAAGTGGTATCGGTTTTGATAATGAAAGACGTCTACGTCGCCGTAACTCACCAAGACGAGTATCGATTCGTCTATTCTTGGTTAGAAGCTATCGATTCGACACCACCTCAATCGCCCTTTACACGACCTCTCAAGCGTCGTAAAATAAACAAAGTGCATCATTCGAACTCGACACGAAGGCGCGCTTGCTGCGCAATTTTGACGCCTTCACGTTCATCTCTGTCAGGTACTAGCCCATCAGTCCCGTCGCACGGTCACGACACGTCCCCGAGCACGTCCATCAAACGCAGTAGCAGCAAGGTGGTGAATCTAGAAGTCATGCCTAGCTCACCTCGGAAGCGCACAAGGCCGGCGTCCGAGATGGATCCGGGCTCTGCCTACTCCGACGATGAGGAAGCTCTTCATGAAAAGACCCCGAAAACGTCACGGCAGGGAGATGGTATGAGGGGTTGGCGACGACATGATCGGAGTCGGTCTGGTCGCTCTACCCCGTCTCTAGCATCCTCCTCTGCAACTTCTGGAGCTTCATCACCGACAAAACAGTTCCGGTATGCTGAAAAGCAAGAAACAGGCTTCCAGCCTCTCAATTTTGAGCCAAACATCCACCGGCTGCCTCCATCACTACAGACTCTTCGCCGAAGCTTGACCAGCATCTCATTCGGGGAATCCATCTTGCCTCTTGACCTGCAAGAAAAGGTATGTATAGCTTGAGCTTGACTACTATTACTCGATTGCTGAAGTGTTCCAGGTGGAACAATTAGGCGATTTTCCAAGATTTGCCTTTTTCGATTCCCATACACACTCAACGCGGTGGCGTATCCCGCCCACTGCCCTCGTACGGCAAGTGGTGAAGCGTGCAGTCGAGTGCGACCAAAATCGCGAGGGCGAATTATCCTGGAACATGGATGTTCATCGCCTTCTTCTCGATTTCGCCTTCCGGGAGGCAAACAATGCTAGTTTGGTCGATTATAGATACTGGTTTGTGGTCCCTTCATGAATTTCCACCTGAAGGCATACTGATTAGATCCAGTACTGGCGCACAGATCGTAACAGAGTATAAGCCGAAAGGCGCCCCTTCCAAGATGGTTGACTTTTGCGTCTGCATCAAACCCCAGGACTCTAGTTCAGAAGCCCGAGCCATTGAATTGTTCACAGGGGAGCGACCAGGTCTCTCAATAAACCACACAGACTGGGGCAACTTCTGCAAGCATCCCATTGCTCTCTCTATTGAGACTAAGCGTCAGTCCGATTGGGACAAGGCCCTGCTTCAGATCGGGACATGGCATTCTGCTCAGTGGCGGTCTCTTCAGTTCAAGGCGAGAGTTGAGTCGATAGATTGTCTTCCAGGGATCGTCGTTCAAGGCCACTCTTGGCACTTTGTTGCCTCAACTTTGGAAGACGGCAGGTCAAAGCTTTACAACAAGCTGGATATCGGTGGCACAGACAGTCACTTTGCGGCCTACAAATTGCTGATGGCGTTGCAGTGCTTGCGGTCCTGGATCGAGCGGACCTATTGGCCTGCCTTCAAGGTTGACATACTCGGCCAAGCCTCTAGTTAGCATTAATATCACATGGAAACCTGCTTGGCGGTTGATATCAACGCATAACACCACTCAGTAATTCTCCACCCATAGGAACTCATGGCCTAACTTGGAGATTGTGATTCTATTAGACTGTATTGGTGTTTCCAGCCGGTCAAATCTTCTTGGAGGACAAAGGGCGCCCATCCACTCTTCAAGTATGTAAGTGACGCTAATTTGTTACATGTTTTTATGGTCAGGTAGGGGATTTTGGGCCCGTGGCTATGCGAGAAGGCCTGGTAGCTGGAAATGAAGCTCGATGAACCGCCCAGAGGAGTCACTCGTGAAACACGATATAGCTCGTTGCGAGATTGTTATGGATATGAGTTCAGACAATAGTTGATTCAGTTGCTATAACGATTCTTCATGCCGCTGGGAGGCGACTATGTCTTTGTCGTTTCATCTGATGTAAACGCTGGATCAGACTTGACAAATACCAGGGCCAAGACAAGTGCCAAGTGGTCAATCAACCACCATTAGTAAAAAAGACAATGTCGCGGGTGCCTGGAGTGAGATTTCAGCTATAGGGCCACAAACCTAAAGCTGGCGTTTCCTAGGTCACCACCACAGACCACCGCCATGGTGAGAACTAGTTCAATAACCTCCACCACAATGGCACCTCTAGAATCTCTTCGACGTACACTAAGTCGAATGTTAAATGGGCTATCAATACTGAGCCAGGCTACCGCCCTTTCTGAGGGGGACGACGAGCCCATTGCTACCCCTGTTCTCGTCGGATGCGCCTTGGATGCAGAGGGGAGGGAAGACTCAAGGTATCGCCATTTGGGCCTTCCCCGAGCGTGCCGGTACTTTCTTCAAGTTTTCTAGCCTCACAGGGTCCCCATTCTATCGCGCTTTTCTCCTTCATTGCGGTTACAGTAGTTCTCCTAAACCCCATTCCCAAAGTAGAGATGGTGATAATGATAAGGATGGGAGGGCGGCAATAACACTTTCAAGAAGAAAGAGTCGAGCGGCTGAACTGAGCCCATCACCATATATAACTTTCTCGTGTTACTGATAGAGGCTCTTGTATTCGTATAAAAGACGACTTTAACTTTATTGGTGAGAAGAGTGACAAGGGCCAACGGGTGCGAATCATCGCATATCCTCATGTAAATACAATTTAGCGTCTCGAGCACCAACATGAATATCAAGCGGAGAGATTCTCAGTACGCCTCAATGATGTAAGCTGTAAATAATCCCAGCCCACCGCGTCTAGCGACCAGGTCGAGGCCAGATTGAGAAGAGTGGCCTTAACGACTCCTTCGCCAACGACGCAGCAGGGACGAGTGCAATCCTTTAGGGAGCCGTTTTCGAATGAAGACGCCCGGTAGATGTTAAAAAATACCTTTGGATTCCCTTCGTCTCGAAATCTGGACTGATTTTTTTCGAATAGCGACCTTCTTAGCAGTATCACCATGAACTGCAAGGATGATGATGCCCCTTTCAGCAACGATGTCTGGCCTCTTTCTTGGCGGCACCAGATTTCCATCAACGATCTGATTTCTAGGACGAACAAGTGCTCAACTAACGAGAATGTCAAGGAAGGGGCGACAAGGACGCCTTCACTGTCCACCTCACACAAATTTTGTCGGTATCAATGTCATGACCAACTTGGTTCTGGTAGAGAAGCTGGATGTCGTCAAGCCGTCGCGGTAAGATGAAAGATACCATTCACCACCTACAACATAATGGCAGGTCACATCCTTTACGACACAGGACCTCCGCGATTGGACCTACCTCTTCAATGCCATGGGCAACACCTTGTTCGTTGAGCCCGTGATTGCCTGAAAACCTGCCCAAAGAAGCGTCGAGGTGTGGAGAATGAGGAGGGGCCTGTTGGTGTTCTCAATGATCTGGTTTGAGGGAGCCGCTGAGGATGCCTTTGATCATTGCCGAATCCCCGAGACCAAAAGGCGATCTTGGTAAGAGATCAGCTAGATGACGTGGTTGAGTTTCTGCTCACGGCCTACGGCCCCGACATGGCAGTAGTTTGGGAAGACACCAGGAAAGAGCATAACCTTGAAGAGCATTGCAAGCCTTGAAAACCATGACGGCCGAGGCCATAAGAACCTTTATGTCTAAAGGTGGAGGGATGTGAATAGTGCTGCGACTTGGGTCCTATAAACTGCGCAAACTTGTAGAAGAACCGATGTGATATTGATAATTTTAAAGGGCGACATGTGTTTAAGGCCTGTTAAAGGTCGGAAGCTGGCGGCGAACTATCCAGCGTTCTAAGATACAAAATAAGATTGAACACCCAATTAATGACAAGTAAAAAGACTCTCGTGCCGGCTGTAGCAATCATCCCAAGACAATAATACAGCGCCAACTTTCCACATAGCGAAGGGGTCATGAGCCTCAATGACAGCCGAATATCGTTCTCTAATCCATGCCTGCCACCGTACCCTGGGTCCAGGGGCGAAAGAGCGGCTCGCACACAGAGCACGGTAGCTGGAAACCACTCCAGGAAAACGACTACCCCAACGGGACCAATAATCGCAGCAAACAAAGCCAATATCCACGTCGAGTTTATGTCGGAACTTGTTTCATCGGTTCGGTGTGGGATAACACCCGCGTCTTGGGCGGTCTGCCTGAGTCTGAAAGGTAGGGCAACAGGCGAGATGATCAGTAGTTCAACTGCCTCGCACGCTAGCAATGTGCTGACATAGTACCGCCAGGAAGCGAAACTAAGGAACCGAAGAGAATCAATCAGGCTTCGCAGGGAGGAGCGATTGCCTTGGGCAATTGCCCATGTGCGCAACAGTTTCAATGGGGCACAAAGTACGATGGTGATGATGGTTGTGGCGAAATGTCCAAGATAGCGACCGAGATAGGTGGTTAAGGCTTCTCGGAATACTTGTTCAACAACCCAGACACAGAATGGCTTAAAAGGAAAGATGAAAGCAGTGAAAAAGTTGGGCGGGTCGGTGGGGATGTTGGCCGAGAGCTTATCAGACCCGGCCGAGTTGGCGAGAGCCGAATTACGGGCGATTGTGAGGACTGGGAAAAGGTAAAAGTAAGGATAGGAGACCTGGACTTGCTGTGAGCGTGTATTTCCCTAGTAGGGTTCTGGCACATACCACAAAATGAGCGGCATTCCTAGCATAAAGCCAGAGGTCGAGAGCAGGTGCAGCCTGTGCAGCCATTTTGGGTGGTTTCGTGAACTTCGTGTTTTTTAGTCTGAGCCTGGATGGGGTCCATGTTCGTGGGCTGGGATGGAGCGGTGTTTATGTACTGAGCGTTGGTGAACAGCCGAGTGTTGGTCGTGAAGTCGGACATTTCTTGATGCGGCATTCCATCTCCATTTATGCAAACCAGACAGCGATCTCGTAACGTACCCATGGCCCCCTAAATTTACCTCGTTCTTACCTGTCACACGCCTATTGGTTAGTTGGTAGGAATACTTATCCTTGAAGGATTCAGCTCGAACAAGCTGAACCGTGCGTAACTGCGCCAGTGGGGATAATTCACCCAGCTGCACCATTCTGGTAATCTCCGAGGTCTTGGTCATATTAGACATTTCATTGCTGCCTGTTCTAGATCCTGTAGTTCACCGGTTGCCATGCTGCCCACTATTCTCGTCACCAGATCTTGACGACGCAGGTACGGTCCGAAAAAGTATTATCATTAAAGATATGGTGGCGAACTGATAGATTAGGAAATCAACTACATTTTGAAATCACGGACGCCGAGCGAATAATCAATATAGTGACAAATACATGTATCTCAGCAGACTGCCCTAGACTACTTGATCTCCAGTTCTCGCGGTGAACAAAACGCCGTGTCACCGATAAGGTAGCTCTTTCTGTAGCAAAGGAAGCAAGTGACATATCCCAGCAGAAGAGTTTGGTTTAAATTGTCCCGCCTCGGGACATTTGGATTGGCTAGGTCGATTAGAAACTTGGTCACCACTTCTTGAGGCTGAGCTTGACACTTAGACCCTGACCTATATAGCCGAGGTTATATACGCTTAGCTTCCTGCGTCCTTGAACGTCGGTATCTATCTCCATCGCTTCTTACTCGTAGTGTAAAGAACTCAAACCATTGTCACAAGTTCAGTCTAATATACAGACGCAGCCTTGAGCATGTCACCCTCGAGCGGATCGCCCAAAAATGGTTCGACATGGTTGGACCAAGTGTCAGACTCTCCTATGCTGCATCAAGCTGTGGTTTGCCATCAGGCCGGACACTGATAAGTAGACCAGCTTCCCGGTCTGTCTACTGAGTCGCCTTGCATCTAGATTAATCTGCCGCTGTATCTGGGTCTATAACTCATCTGTAACGACAGTCAAATGTTGCATGGCACAAACAGCTATGGTGAGTTCTCGGTAGAGGATCCAACACTCGTGCACAGGCTACGGGGGACAGACGCTTCCGCCACTTTAGCTGTGGCTTTCACAGAGGCCGCGGACCTTTCTGCAAGTTCTGTCGTGTCTAACATCGCTATCTTAACTTTTCTAATGGTTTGGTAACCCCTGTATTCCCATAAGATGTCAGGACTCTTGCTTAGAGTCTCTTGTACGGGGCTTGTGGCTGATCTTTCAACTAAACAATCACTCTGTACTGTATTTTGTCTCTCATTAGGCTACGTTCAATCATTTCCAATATTTCAGGGAAGACTCTTAGCCCATGCCAAAGAAGCTTTTGATGTCAATGGCGCTTCCAAGAGGAGTTGTCGGGCACAATGTCAAAGAACACACTAATAAGCACATGTCAGCATTAAAATCCAATACTGTGAAACGCCGTAATGCCATAGAAACGCCCAAGAGTCATATATTCATTGATCAGACGACGAGCTAATTGCTGAAGTGAAGGATGTTTCCGTGACGACTAGGCTTCCTGACCCGGCCATTGTAATTGTAGTTGACGCGCCGTCGCCTGATGATCTTGTTCTCTGTAAAGTTGGAGTATCTCTATAAAATGGACTGTATGTTCCCGAGGCCACGTCAGGTCTCTCCTGACTCGTTGAGGTGAAGTCATCAGTCGCTGCCAATGTAGGAACCGTCGGTGTGTCAGTGTAAAATGGGCCGTATGTTCCAGAGGCTACATCGGGTTCCTCTAGGTTTCCCAAGGTAGAATCGCCTGTTGCCATTGTGGGGGGTGCCGGTGTGTCAGTGAAAAAGGGCCCATATGTTCCAGAAGCTACATCGAGTCTGTCATAACTGTCTGAGGTAGAGGAAGTGCCCCCTGCGTTAGACGTGCCGGTGAAGAAGACTCTCTGCGTCCCAGAGGCCACATCAGAACCCTTCTTATTGCCTAGGTTCGGCTTGCTCGCATCTAATGATGTCGGTACAACTGGTGTGTTTGTGTAAAATGGTCCGTATGTTCCTGATGCTACCTCAGGGCCGATCTGACCACTTGAAGTGGGCGAGTCATCCAGCTCATCAGCATGAATTATGCTTGTAAGAAACGTCATCCGGGTGTTCCTCGCGTCACCCTTCTCAACTATCATGATATTAGAATACCATGGTCGTAGAAGAGGATCCAACCTACTTGTAGCTATGGAGGGTTGAACTGGTGAGCGAACCGGGGCCAAATATGTTGACAGGTAAGTGAAACACTGGACCTTGGTATCTCCACTTTGCGCGTTGGCAGTGGCGGCGTTGATGCTTCCAAGCCAAGCAAGAGCCAAAACATACACCTTCATGATGATGGCTCAACAGACAGAAAGGGTACACAGAAAACGAGGGCGTCATATAGTATCCGAGGTCCTCTGTCGGGGGATGCTCACCTTTTTGGTGGTCAAACGGCCGATTTTTCTATATCTCGAAGGGAGAGTAAAGAACTTGGCTCGGTCTGAGACACTTTGCATGATTACGCCAATCATCGACAGAGTTGTCAGAGACTTGGGTATTGAAAGCATGGCTATTGAATTTGGATTTCAATACTGAGGCTTGGCGAGGAATGGAGATGCCTTGGTTGGAATGGAAAGTCCATTGAATTTTGAGACAGCGTTGTTCTTGTAATTAGCTTAGTCAACCACTCGTAGCACTCCCGCTGTCTGCTCCTCTTTTAGAAAGGGGCCTGTCTCACATGGCAGTACTAAGGAACGTATTGTCTCATTTCAATAGCCAACAAGTTCCTGCTACCTCGACATCAGACGAGTCCTACCCTGACATTCCAATGACCGAGTAGCGCGCGTTGCCTACGAACGAGGTTCATTTTCCCGAGTACCTCCGCCACAACAAATGGTACTTTGACACTATCGATCCAACTTCGACTCATCGTATCCCTAGTTCAGAGCCCAGAGGCCGGTCCCACTCCCCGACTCACTCGAACCCTTCTCAGATCAAAACGCGCAGTAATGGGCGGCAGGCCCACAATCAGGTCAGTTTGTTGCTGGCATGCAGTAAAATGGGAGTCAAGGAGGCCATTCTGTGCTTTACAAGTCCCCAGTTGTCGAGAATCTTGGACTTCATACGCTACTAACATTATAGCTGCAAGAACCTCAAACTCAGCCAGTAGTCGTCCATTACAGACAGTAATTTTTATTTTGTGCCCGACAAATCCTATTGGAGGCGCCATCAAAGACAACAGACAGTAATTAGCGTTGATGGACTGTTAACTGGCTGTTCCGTCGGCCAATCCGAAAAAGTTAGCCAGTTCAACGACGACCGAAGAACTACTCAGTGGATACTGTTGGCGCATCTCAGTCCCTATCCCGCCTTTCCACTCACACTCCATGTCACTTGTTCTGGTATTATTGCATTGAATCTAGAGTTTAGAGTCTGGCCCCAACCTTTTACCTCATTATTTCTAATACTCTTTCCCTCCCTTTATCAGCTCTCCTACCGATCCCCGGGTTGAGATGCCTTCACTGTCCCGTCATTCACAAAACAAAAGTGATCAAGACAGACAGGCTGTGGGCTTGTTCTCACAAACTCTCGCTTCTTGCGTTTCTTGAAAGAGTGTCCATCGGTGCCAACTGCCTGCCTACACACAGAGTCCCTTCATTCCTGGGAGATTTCAACTCTGTTGACAACGTAAATCTAAACCACCCGGGTAAGAGTTAAGGCGCGTAACGTGTAACGCGTAGCAAGTTGGCGTGGCGGCTGAGCCCCTGTCCACTCTTCGTGGGCCAAGGTACCCTCGCGTACCGACGTCATTTCGTTGAGGGAATAAGCCGGCAATATCTGTCATAGCCCAACTCCGAGTTTATCCTTGGTGGACGTTATCAGAGCCCCTAAAGAGTGGAGGCTGGTCAGAAATGGTCTAAGACAAACTCGGTAATCATAAGCTCGGTAAGTGTTGCCCACTGATAAGGACAAGCCTGTGGGTACAGTCCCCTCTTATCAGGCGTTCCTCTTCGTGACCTGAGAATGCAGTGGGCCTCATAACCGCATTATTGGCATTTAATCACGTAGGAGAAAGTTGGAAAACATTACTATGTGCTTGAATTCATTGATCACCCACACACCTATCTTGTCTATCTGAATTGTTGTTCATCTCCAATCAACCAAGCGTGCAAACAACGGCGCGATATCTATCATATCAGGCTTTGGCAGCATCATGACCGCGACTCACACTCTATCGACCCATCTTTCAAAGGCTTTGGCTGCATCATGGAACGAAAGCCGCACCCCAAAAACGCTGTCGCCTCTGGCTACATCACCCTCGACTACACCGTTGACATGCACGATATCAACACCGTTGGCAAAGCAAGAAAAGGTCAAGCGCACGGCAATAAAGGCCTTGAACAAATTATAAGCCCGAGTACTAGCAGTAAAATTCTTGATGGGCATGATGCTGGGAAGAGACATTGTTAGTGGAGGGATAAAGCTTAGAGGAAAGATGATGGTTGCTCAGAATGTGCGCTGTTTGTAACGCGAATCAACGATTCCCGGCGAGTTGCTACTCATCTAATGCAAGAAGGAAGTATTTTTGATTTGGAAGCACTTGAAGAACTTCTTTTTCATGAAATCTATCACCCGCTCCCTTTACGGATGCGCAGTGACACCCAAGCCGCTCCCATGGCTCTCACATCTCAGTGCCTTCTTCTTCATGTAATGACCGCCTACCAACCGTCTCGAGCTCACCCTCGGTCGACTTCCAACCCTCCTGGTCCTCCTTCTCCATTCTAACGAACAACAGATCCATCAGCAACGCAACAGCAGACAAAGCCGCTCCAAACCACAAGGCTGATCGGAATCCCAACACCTCACTTGAGTGACGCTGGGCTATGTTGGCCTCGATTGTTCCGGCAAAGCCCAAACCTAGGCTATTACCATAGAGGTTGAGCGTTCCGATGAGACTGCCGGCCAGTCCTTGCTCCTTTTTGCTGACACTGTTGCTGGCAATGACTTGGGCGGCAACATAGACGAAATCGGGACAGAAACTGCCGAACAAGGTAGAAGGGAAAACTTGGGCCCAGTACGACTGCTTTTCTGGCATGGTGGCCAATAGAAGTGTCGCAGTTAGCGAAGTGAGGCATCCGATGGCCAGAATCCATTGTGCCTCGAGTCGTGGGATTAGCCACGCAGCCAAAATGACGGCGAAGGATGCCCCGAGCCCATAAGGGATCCAACCGACCGCGACTTCAAGGACAGACCACTCCCGGATGAGTTGCTGCCAAGCAACCATATACCAGAGCGTGATTCCCACTGCCATGTAAATGAATAGGACTACGAGAGTGAGGGCCTTGAAACTTTTGCCGCGGAAGATAGAAGGAGGCATGATAGGCTCATCAGCCCATTTTCTTTCCCAGAAATAGAAGAATACTATGAGAATCAAGGAAAGAATAAGCATGACAATGATATATGGAGTCTCCCATCCATCCGTCGGAGCTTGGCTTGAAGTTTCGTTAGCAAGATCTCACTCGAGGGAGCAGGAGAAAGGGAGAAGGGAAGAAAGTGACCAAAGAGAGAAAATTCTTACTTCCATGCTAAAGAGAAAAGCAGGAGCCCCCCCAGACCTGCAATAATGCCGACATAGTCAATTTTGCCACCTTTGTCGACGGGTGTCTCAGAAGGCAAAACGAAGACGAGCCCTCCGAAACAAGCAGCCCCAATGCATGCACTAGAAACGCTTCAGCCAGGCAACGTGCTTCATTGACATGCTTAGAACCTACACTGAGACAAAGTGCCACTTCCATTCAGCATACTGAAGAAAAGCGCCCATCATCAGAGCACCAATCCCAGCTCCGACTGGGGGGGATGCCGCGAATGTGGCCAGAGTAAAGTTGCGCGCCTTGCCAGGAGGGACCATGATTGTCAAAGTTGCCACGGCGTTGGGCATCAAGATGCCACCACCCACGCCTGTGAGAGCGCGGATGGCGACAAACGCGTTATATGTGGTACAGAATGCGTTGGCAACTGAAAAGATGACAATGACGACGCCGCCCAGGAGTAAGAGCTTCTGATGACCGTATACAGCCCCTAGGCGGCCACTAATGAGAACAAAAGCACTTTGGGTGAGGCTGAGGGACCGGAATCAGTGTCGGTGAGTAGTACTGTCGGGCTTTGAACATACGAGTAGGCTGCCGCCATCCAGTTGGCCTTTCCTGGGCCTACAGGCTGCCCCAGAATCTTGCTGAGCTCGAAACCACCCGCAACAGTCGAGAACATGGAGATGAACTGGCATCATGTCAGTAGAGATTCGGAGCATATTAAAACCAGAGGTGGAATCAACTTACTTGGGTCAGGTTGCAGATTAGAATCAGAATCGTAATCAAGTATCGTTTGGCCTTGCTAAGAGTGACCGTGGATTCAACCCGTAACAACCCTGGTAGCTGCTCCGAGGTTTCTGCAGTTTCTACCTGGTTGATGACAGCAGAGGTGTTCGTAGGCTGATTGGGTGGTCTCATTTTGACGTGTATCCGACAGCGATGGTGTCGTATGAGTGTGACCCTTGCGAGGTTTCTCGGGTGCTACCGTCTTAAAATGTAGACCACCTATCTTTGATATAAAGATTTCCCCTAAAAGGTTGATGGAAAAATGAAGGGGGCTAAGTAGACAGGTGCCATATGAAAACTGGAGTGTCATGATCTGAGTTGAATGCGGTTATGATAAGCGAGCTTTGTATTACCGAATGCGGAAACCTGTTCCTAGGAAAGCAGTTCCTTTCTAGGTAGCGCCTGAAATGCATTGCTGAACCCATCTCGGACCATTGTGGACTACCTCCTCCCGCAAGTCGACATCGCCCTCACCGTCATGTAATGATATCAGTGCCGTTTGCTGTTGTGGTTGATGGCTTGTTGGAGTGTCATTGATGACAAGAAGCAGAAGCGGGCACCACATGGCACCTCCACGGACCATCTTTACGTCGCCTACTTTGAATATAGTGACCTACGAAACATCTTTGAGGCCGAGTTTTCGAGAGTTGCAATGGCAGTTTGGCGTGACTCAATGCCCACTGATCATGGCATTTCGAGAGGTCAGTGGAAGCGAGGATTTATAATAGGTTTAGTGAAAAATGGAAGGAAAAAGAGATTCTTGGTAGCTCAAATACAAAAACTAAGACCTTACTCTGCTCCAAAGAGGCTATAAAGAGAAATAGTCCTACCCAGGCGCAGGAAGGAACTGGATGTGACTGAGAGCGCACAGCGAGGATACTTGATGCACGCGAGGGTCCAGCCAAGTAGCCAGAGATATATAATCACATTCCCATCTCTAATCTAATGTTAGGTCTCTGAGACCTCATTGTCTTATACATTGTTTAGATTTAGCGGCTGATGGATGCTGGACGCTTCACACATCAATCTTCAGTCACAATCAGCGACCGATTCTTGTCGTATCCGCTAGATCCCGTGGCATCCTTTCCTTTCGATGCTTGTTCATCAGCTTCTAGATCCACATTCATCCCGACGATAACTTCATTTGTCTTCATCAAGCTTTCATCGTTGACTGGTGGTTTAAAGAGTTTGCGGCCCTCTGTTACCCACGCCAGACCCATCACCATCGAAAAGCCGCCCATGACCAGAACCGTGTAGTTCATGTTCAAGCTCGTCACGGGGTGGGACTGCGGCAGCTGTGTGTCTGGTTAGTTCGTTGCCTCACTTCTTAGGAAAGAACTTACAGCTGAGACAATAACCACCAGGATGCTGTAACCAACCGAGACCACATAGATAGGCTTGGTAAAGACGCCATAGTTCCAGTGGCTATTCGATGGCAATAACTTCCCATCGGTCACCAGAAGAATCAGGGCGGGGAAGCCTAGTATCACTGCATTAGGAGATTGTCAGTCAGATGAATTGAGATGGTCACGTACCAAAGCTGATGATCATGCACGTAGCCTGGGCTCCGACCAGTGCATTGAAGGCGGCGTTTGAAAACAAGTATCTAAGCAAAAAATGAGAACGAAGCTGGAACAGTGCCCCCGACTGTTGGACACTTACATGACTCCAACTAGAGCGACAATGAGTGATGGCAAAGTGATGGACCACAAGGGGAGGTGTGATCCTGGACTTAGCTCGGTGAGCCTACCAGATGTCAGTCAGGCTCAAGGCCGGGGGACAGAATGCACCGACTTTGCGTTCCACATCAGGCCACCGTCTCTGGCAAAGGCATAACCTTGCCGGCTCATAGTCACAGCGCTTCCGAGGGCCGAGGTGCCGTTATTGATAAGTAGAGTAATGCAAAATACCATTGCAGCAGCATCGCTTCCTGTTGCCAGTCTGATAAGCTCCAAGACGGGTATTCTGGGCCCTTGGTAAGCAAAAATCCTTTCTTTTAATCCTAGGCATACACCTACCCGGTCTTGGTCTGCACAACCAGGTCCATATCGGTGATGGAGAAGCCGAGAACTAGAATCCACACTACGCCGATGATGGCCTGTGATATGATGACAATAAGCATGACCCGTGGGAGGTGCCTCTTGGGCTGCGGAATCTCCTCTGCTAAATGGGCAGGGCCGTCAAGACCCATCAGGGTTGAGAAGCTGCTGAACAAGCCAAGCAAAATGGCAAAAGAAGTGGATGAGTATCTAAATCTCAAATTAGAGACGTCTGGTCGTTGTTCTCGGATGCTTTAGACTTACCCCGTCGAATTATGCGTCTCAACAAAGACAAAGCTGGGACTGGCCTTTGGCGCCTTGACAAGAAGTGCGATTGTGTAAGCAATAAATCCAAATGCCGTGACGTAGCCTTTAGTAGTCAGTATTCAGATGAACAATAGATGAATACAGTGGTAACCTACAGCCGAGTATCTCCAAGGTCGGGATGCCCTTGAGACCCCACAGATTAATCAACCAACATATGGTGACAATGGCCAAGTAGACGAGGAACAGCTGCCATCGAGTCGACACGTCGAAATCGGGACGGCAGAGATTCACAAGTCCCAGAGTGAGATTGGCCACGATCGCACAGCAGCCGGCGTGTGTAAAGATCCAGCCGAGCCAGTTGAGCCAGCCAAGGGGGTAGGCTATCTGACGTCTATACTTGTCTGGCACCAGGAAGCACGCGTAGTGATAAGCACCGCCTGTGTTTTGATGGCTTGTTAGTTATGTCCAGACCACCCAAAGCCGTCGTGAGATTGACATACCAGCAGTAGAGAATCTCGAAGCACATTGCGCGAATGTGAGAATGATGCATGTAACGGCGAAAGAGGACCCAATGCTGAGGATGACAGAGTTAGAAATCTGCTCAAAGAAGCAAAGGCTGTCACCAGGGAACGTACAAACCATAAAGAATGGCCGGAATACCGCCTGCAGAGAGGCCAAAGAAGATGATGAATGACATGCCACCAAACACGTTGAGGGTAAGCCATCCCAAACTGATGGTGCTCCAAAGGCCGAAAGACTGGTGCAGACCCTCCGTTTCTTGTTTTTGGGAAGCCATGGTCATGCTGTAGAGAGTATATCAAACAGGATTGACAATGATCTTGGATATGTTGAGCCTATTATCTAATGGTTAGACTTGTGCGACCTTGTTGCTTTTAACATGATCATGAGGCATTCATTTAGACGAAGTGGCATGTACCCAGGTGATGGTTCTGATAGGAGAACACATCAACCAACTCATCCCAGGCCATGAACCCAGGCATGGCGCCCTGGAAATCGTCGATAGCAACCAAGAGATAACGGAAAGGAGTTTAGGGCGAAGGCGATAACTAGGGTGCCAGCCTTTATCATTAAGTGTGAAGATAAGAGATAACAAAAGTCATGATAAACCACGCAAAGAAGTAATGTTTAGCTAGGAAAAAAGGACCAGGTTTGGTATGGTCAGTGTCTTTTCGCATTTATGGTGTTGGAATGTCTTTTGCAGACTCGTTCTTGGCTCCCTGTCGGCGGACGGAAGGATGGAATCCCGGACCTGACGCCCGCAACGAAAATAATGGTCGCGGTTGCCGAGTCAATGGTTCTAGTCAAATGTTTGACACAGTTGAAGTCAGTATCTAAGCAAATCAACACATCTACACAGACCCATGTTATGGGCAGCTCGTGACTTGTACGGAGTAACATTGCCGTGATACTGTACCGACTACCCCAATGTGTTGCCACTATCGCTTATCTTGTTAGCGAGCTGCTGATTACTTCAGCTCCATGCTGATTTGCCCACGGATAATGCCGCCGAGCAAGCGGATGTCCTTCCCCGCGTCAAGCTCTCTCTTCAGCCTTCACTCACAAACACGCCATGGCCATTGGGAACAGGAGCGTGGAAGGATACCCCTGAAAATCATGAGAACAAAACGCTCTAGAAGTGGTTCGTGATCCCATCTGCTCCCACTGACTCTCTAGCGAGCTTGGACTGATCCCTTCTCCTCTTAGGTTGCTGGACGTGCCGCAAGCGCCATCAGAAATGCGACGAGACGAAGCCAGCATGCTTGAATTGCCGCATCCGAGGCGCTGAATGTGGGGGCTACGGCATTCGTCTCACCGAGTTCACTGTTCGTGCCGACGGCCAAATGGTATCCAAGGTGACGAGAGGAGGCCCTCGCCAGGCGAAGAACCAGGACCACAATCCGAACAAGAGACCCAAGCATCGAGAATTGGAGGCAGGCCATGTGGAATGCGCGTCAAATGCGACACAAGAAGTCAGTCATCGAAGCACGCCGATTACCGATGCCTCGGTTCCATCAAGTAGTCCTGAGGTTGGCTCAAACAACCCGGCCCCTAGCCCGGAGGTGAGCTTGGAGTCCAACCTGGCAGTGGTCAGGGAAGAGGATTTGACCCAGCTTGCCGATCATATCTCAACTCCTAGTCATCACTCCATCACGAGTCTGTCTCTAGAACACAGTGATGGAAGTCAGAGCAATCCCGACATACAACAGTCGGCTGCCAGCGTTCATGAAGTCACACAAGAGGCAGATGCTCCGTGGCAGAGTCAAAGTGACCCGGACATGTATGATGATGTAATCTTGGAGTTTTCCGGCGACGTACCTCATATACCGTCCCTTGATCTTGAGGCGGTGATGGGGTCGTTCGCCGTGCATGCTGATCCAGTGGTCCACTTCATCGATGACCCTGTACTTGACTTTGGGTTAGATCCGGTGGGAGATGACGCAAAAGAAGGAGAGCTAGAGGTCAATGATATCGACGAGCCGCAGACGGCAGACCAAGTCTGGTCACGGTTCGACGGCAGCTCATCTCTGCCACCCTCACCCAGCGACCCTTTCGAACAATATCTATTCTGCCATTGTAAGACAAACCCTTTCCAGATTGTTCAAGAACCAGGCCAACACCTTGAATGCAAGACATGGAAAATTTGTCCATGTGCCTCTATCCTATCAGGCCAGATCTCAACCCGTACCGCGAGATATACGGGGCACTCGCCGCTCGATCTTCTCCGCTTCGAAGCACGATAATGTTCGCCTCGGCCTTCCATCTAGCAAACTTGGGAAGGCTACCCAAATTTGCAATTCACCCATACCGCAAAGCCATGAGAGAGGCATTCCGAAAAGCCCTAGCCTCAGAAACTGACATTGAGGGACTCGCCGCTACGGCTCTTCTCTCGGTAGTCTTCGACGTATGGAAGCATAACACGCACCCCCAGCCCCCATCTATTCTGGTTCATGTCTGACCTAGACAGGTTATTGGGACTGGCTTGGATGCCTGGAGCTCAAAGCTTGTCGGCTGTAGGCGACTGCTGGAGAGTGCCATTCTCAGATCAAATGGCACCGTGGGTGCTTCCCTACAATGCATGATCGTTCAGTACAACTGGGCTGCCGTTATGAGCCGTACACTCCTCAGGGACGTCAAGTCAAAGGATGTAATTGACGAGTTGAGTACCGTTGTTCGTGGTAAGTCCCTTTCGTAATCCAGCGGTTCTTTCAAGTACTCACACTGACTTGCATGCCTCACAGCGCCTGATCTTCAACTGGCTGATGATGAATGCGTCCAGGGGGCCAAGAGTCAATCCCTCTGGTGGCATAATCTCCCCGATCATACCATGCATTTGATGCTCCGCGAGGCAACAGATCTCGCCGCCCAGATTCATCACCTCAAGGCATCCTGCAGTCCAGTAGACGATATCCTGCAGCTGATGCCTCAGGCCGGCGACCTCGTGGAGCGCTTGAAAAACTGGGATCCAGATGTTTCAATGGTAGATCTCGAGTACGCGGATTCTGTCCAACACTTCAACGCCATCTGGCAACAGGGCATGCTCTGTTTCGTCTATCATGAGATCTACGCGCTCAGGTCTGAGGACATGCGTATTCAAAAATGCGTAGACGCGGCCATTCAACCACTGAAGAAGCTCTCTTGGCTGCAAGCTTGTCTTTTCCCCCTATTCATGCTCTCGGTGCATGCCCAGACGGACGAGGCGCGGTGGGCAGCCGAGAATGCACTTACCAAGATGCATTCATCCCTAGCATTCCAGACACCATTTTCGATGCTGCTCTCCCTCAAGAACATTTGGGAGTTATCTGATTCACATGGGGCTGGTAACTCCAAGTGGCGGGAATTGGTGAAGAATCTGTCGATTGAGTTAAACATCCTGCTATGAATCACTGTTAAAGAAGCTCAATCTGGTCATCCAATGCCAGGCATTGGTCTCAGTAGCGAAAGCTAGGAAGGGTCTGGTTTATCAACGCTTGTCAGATGCTATCGCGTTCAATTCATAAAACTACCGGATAGCACTAAAGGCGTTGTGTCATTCATAAAGTAGTACTTGTGAAAGTTCATATGTTGTCTTCTATCCCCACACATCTAGGCAGTCTTGACGGCTTGCTTCCCCCCAAAGTCGCCGTATCCGAATGGATCACTCTTGCTTCCGAGTAGTGTGATAGGATCTTTCATGTCCACGTGGCCGCAGTTGGGATGGCTGACTGAGTATCCCAGAAGGGCCTGAACCTCGGGATCGTAGGTCTTGAGGGTGTCATGTTCGATCGCCAGATATTGGTTCTCATCAGCTCTGAGGGAGCCGCGAGTCATGTGGCACGAGTAGATGATTCGTCGCTCGGGGGGGTTTGTCTTGTTCTCACCTGCGCCGTGCCAGATGCTTCCAATGATAAAGACGGCATCGCCCTTGTTCATTTCGCAGGTCGAGCAGAGGGACCTATCGGCAGGGCCTTTGATGGCGGCTTCGGGCCATTTGTGAGATCCTACAATGACCTGGGTAGCGCCATTCACGAAGTTGGTGTCCTGTGGTTCTGGCGTCAGTCTTTTTCTTGAGCGAGGGTCGAGGCTGGTGATTCTTACCACTCCAGCAAGCAAAAGTCCAAGCAGTGAGCTTTCGCCACTGCCCTCAAGGTGATCAAAGTGTTGTGCCATGTCATCTCGGTGAAGCTGCTGGGCAGTCGAGGGAGAGCCGCGGTTGAAGGCCTCAGAAACAGCCAAGACGGGGTTTGAGACGCAGGTGTATCTCTTTCCGTCGCGGTACACATTGCTGAGTAGATTTGTCTTAGTACAATTGCTCTTGATGACGAAACAAGCGGCAAGACTTACGATTCCTCCTTCAAGAGGGCTTTGGCAACCTCCCTGAAGGTTGGGTGGTTGATGGCCTTGTGAGAAAACGTTGGCGATTTCCCTGCAAAGCCGCTAGAAGCAGGTTAGCTAATGCCATATGCACTTATTAACTGGTAGTCAGATACCTCAAAGGGGGGTCGCTGGCATCAAAGAGCTTGCCCTGGTAGGTTCCAAGCTTTCCCCAGTAGGGTTGAGATTCTTCGTGGATCGTGTCGATGGTCTCTGGGCTGAGAAAGTTCTTGATGATAATCCCACCGTCCCTTTTGATCACGTCCACGATATCCTGGATGGGTGCCGAGGCATCAAGCTCGACGACCTCGGGGTTGTGGGCCTGGTGAGGAGGGTTGGGCATCTTGTGGGCTGCGGTCGAGGTGAAGAAGAAGGTCTCAAAGATTGGAATTAGAGTGTTTTGGATTCAAAGCCATTTCTGCTTGATGGAATTATCATGGATATTTATTAATCTTGTTCACTTTCTAAAGTCCACCTAAGCTAGGTACCATTAGCGTTGGATGAGTGAATCAGGATCGGAAGCCTAAGCCTAAAACGTCGCTGATAGCCTCGGAACCGAGAACCTGAAATAGTTGAGTTTACCGCGCTTATAGCTAGGACAACAACAGCCTGGTACGCAGAATTTCTGACTAAAAGCATGTCCGCGTGTAAGATTGTTCACCAAGATAAATATAGCGTCGCTTGACAGGATTGCCCAGTTCAAACAGCCTGTCCCTCGATCCTCAACTGCCACCTGTGTTAGTGGCTTCTACCTTTTCCCAACCATTCCTTGATATACTTCTTTCCGGCTTTACCATGTCACAAGTCAAGCATTTCAGTGCCAGCGCTAGAGCCAGCGACGTCTTTCAGCATCTTAAGGCTGACGGCGTTGTCGTGATCGAGGGCGCGGCAACTCGTGAAAGCATCGATACTGCCTTGGCTGAGATTGGCCAAACTTGTGGCGGCGATACCTTTGGCCTCGCCGCCAAGAGTCCCACCTTTGCCCAAGACCTTCTCATGAATCCCCTGTACCTTGATATCGCGGACCGCGTTCTCACGGATACCTGCATCATCTATTATGAGAAGGAGAGGACTGTGTCCACATCGACTCCTCAGGTCTCTCAGACATCCATTATCACGGCTGAGCCGGGCTCCGCTCCATGGGGGCTTCGCAGACAAGACCAGTGCCATCACATCACCCATCCTGCCAAGCGCGAGGCTGATGTGGGTATTCTGTATGCGGCTACCGACATGACGGCCGAGAATGGAGCCATTCGCGTGATTGTCGGCTCCAACCACTGGACCGATGATCGCGATCCACTGCAGGAAGACGAGACTCTGGTTGAGCTTCGAAAGGGGGATGCCATCATATGGTAAGTAGATTTCCTTACACCTTCCCTTCTCCATGAGTCTCTCCGGGCAAAGAGGCTGACCGAGTTATCGCTAGCCTGGGGTCAGTCTACTACGGACAGGCGTCTAACAGAACGGACAAGACAAGTGTACTGTTCAGCGCATTCTCCACGGCTGGCTATCGCCGTCAGGAAGAGAACCAGTACCTTGCCGTTCCTTGGGAGGTAGCAGAGAAATACCCTACCGAGGTGCAGAGGTTCCTAGGTTATTCTGTCAGCCGACCTTACGGAGGAGCTGTGGAGCACATGGAACCGTTGGATTTCCTCAAGGTCAAGGGGGACTGGACAAAGTACATTCCAGTAGACCTCATCTAGTGCCAATTGGCTGTCTCAAAGCCCTGATTGGGGTCGAGTTTACGGTTGCGAATGGTATCAAATAGAGCAGTGCAAAATTAGTCCATCAACCAAGGAAACAGCAGTATAAGACTTGTACGCCCACTCTGTCGCAGACGCACGATCAAGCTCAACCAGTGAAAGTTTCAGCCATCACAAGTATAAACACATCTTAAACTACTTTACCTGTCGCTGTTTACAAATGCTGATATCGAAGCATGCTAGCAGTTTTCGTCCCTCTGTCATCGTCGAAAGTTGAAAAGAAGTCAATAGTCTCTACGCATGTGGGGCAAACAATACAGCAAGTGATATTTATTTATATAGAATGATTATATTAAGATAAAGAAATAAATTTTTTCGGGAAATAGTCTTTGGGCGCTGGAGTGTAGGAGTTTGCGATATCAATATCCTCGACGATGCAGTCCACCCTAGACCTGACATGACAGAGAACCAATCATGCCGACCGGGTGGGAGATTTACTGACAAAGAAGGGCGAAATATAGAATTACGCGATGAAGTTAGGTGATAGAATGATCCTTCTCGTCAATGATGTCTCCAAAGGAGTCCATCAGCCACAACAGCAAAACACACAGGACAGGATCGTAGCGGAAGTTGGAGCAGGGAATGACCCCGTTGCCTCATGTGGGCCCCCGCCGAGCCGGTCCATATATGTGTGACACTGCTAATAGAGATCAGATGGTTGTTTGCGCTACTGCACTTGAGGCTTGAGGATTGGCGGCTCCTGAGCAGTCCAGCCGTCAAGCAGCGATCAGGGGCATGCCAAGACGTCCTACAAGGGTGCGATTTTCAGCTGGGCTTGAAACTATTGACGGCTAAGATACCGAGCGAATAGAAATATACCGAGCACTACGCTAGCAGATGGACGACCCCGAACTATTGATCCCGTTGACCAACTGGCGCCTGTACTGTAAATTAAGTGTCTTACCGATGACGCCGCTTCGATTCTTGAAATCGCCTTGAAGCCCCAACCTAAACCTTCTGTCAACATTTTCTTCTGTCTTGACGTACCGTTGTTTAATACCACCCAATTTTACCTTGCTCTAAAATGAAGGTGACGATTGTTCATATCGTGTTCGCTGCCCTCACCCTTTGGGGCAGAGGAGATGCTGGTCCTTGCAAACCAATTTCATTTTCTACTGGAATTTCCACCACAGCTCAGGTCGCTCCCTCATCAACCACCGGTAGTGCAACCCATGCCACGGGCTCGACTTCTACCGATATCTCCTCGGTAGTCACAGATGCAACATCTACTGCTCAGTCTTCCTCGATCGTTACAACCACTGCTACCTCGACCGATATCACTACTTCTGTCGCCGACACGACAACTACCACATCCGAAGAGCCAACCCCTACAAACATCATTCAAAACCCGTCATTTGATTTAGCAAACACCGGCGTATACGACGGATCGCCTTGGGCTTTGTATGAAGGTGGCTCACCTGGAGTCAGGGTGAACTCCGAGAGAAGCCTCACGCGTACTGGCGATCATTCAGCGTAAGATTGCCATTCTCTCGTCTGTCCTAGTATTGCCCCCTGCTAATGGCATACCTATAGACTCTATCGCATCGAAGTAATCGGCCAACGGCCTGCTGTGTATCAAGAGCTTGCCGGTGCTGAAGTTGGCAAGTCGTACATGCTCAAATATTCATGGCTGCTCAACGGAGGCCAGCCAGCGAGTGATTGGGGTTGTTACATCACCACCTTCATGGACGAATTCATGTATAATGACAATCAGATCATAGCACCTCTGGCCTTGGATACCTGGATGATACACGAGGTTCCATTTACTATGGAAGCAGCGAACCCGACTTTGTGGGTGATGGTGTTTTGCAACGCTTATGTTGCGGATGATGATCCGGTTATCGTTGCTATCGATGATATTAGCCTCACTGAGCAGCGGCTATAGGAAACTCTTGTGCTATACTGGTTTGTTGAGCTATAGATCCACTATGTATGCCTTATGTAATTCGAGTTACCATCGCCACTTGTCGTATCAGTCTCATACTAAGACCGCCTCTGAGCTTTATGTTAGAACTAAGGCACGAACTTGTTATTATTCGTGCTCACGTCGACATGGACCCCGACGATGTACACGTCTCCAAAACATCCTTAACGAGCCCGATCAAAGGTATGACGATTCTACCGCACAGCACCTTGACCTCCACCACTCCCAAGCACAAGTTGTCGGGTTCGGCTCCGGATGTTGGCGATATGGCGACTTCCCCAGGCTCAAGCAAGGCCATGCACTCATCTGTGGATAAGCAGCAGCCCCGAATTGCCGCAGACATAGGCATTTCCAACAGGTATCAGTGGCACGTTGTCGAAACTTCCAGTCGCAGCGATCTCCCGGAAGTTCCCAACTTTGTCCGCCAACGTAAAGTTTGGAGTATTAAGGAACGCATAACACCAGGAGATCCGGGTACCGCTGTCAATCGCAGCATCCAAGCCGTCTATTGAGCTTGCGTTGGACCATGTGTGATGCGCATAATCTACCATGGTGGTCACACCAGCATTCAAAGCTTCATAGTAGCCGGCCAGTTGACCAATGTAGATATCCTCAGGGGTAAATAGAGAGTCGATTCCTGGCGCTATCCCGCTGTAGCGCAAAACATACTCAGCCAAGTCTTGAAAGCAGTCTGCGAGCCGTGACGATGTGTGTCGATGAAGCCAGTGGAAATGATGTCTCTGCTGATATCGATCACTTCTGTCTCTGGAGGAAGGTTGCCATTGTGCGTAGTAGATGGCTGAAATCTCGTTACCATTAACAAGAACCGAGCCGTTGCGGAGGATTTGAAGAGCCTCGGGTTTTCTGTCACATGCGATAACTGTGCCGCCGGAGAAGAGGATAGATGCATCACAGACGGCAGCCGTAAAGAGAGGGCCGAGATATTTGTTCAAGTTGAAGCGAGAATTCATTTCTGACTGCTGGGGGCGTAAGTGGAAGACTGGTGCAGGATACGAAGAAGAGGAATGTAGGATCCAAAATCTATCTATTTATACCCTCAAGGCTACACCGCAGCCTTTCTCCAAAGGCTCGGGGACCAGCAGGTAGCTTGTCATCTGTCCAGCGACGCCATGTCGGGATGTAAAGCGGGACGCAACGCCCCTTATCTCGGATATACTCTGCATTTGAATGGTTTCCGAGACCGAGCCGCTAAACTGCAAGAAGAATCTTATGCCTGGCGTGGCGCCTGCAGTTCTGAGAATCTCCCTCGATATCAGAGAAGCCTCCGGCTAATGTAATGAATACCCGGTCGATATAGTTTTCGTTGACTAAGTGTGTCGTGTTCTCAGTATGCATGCCTTGAAAGATAAAACCATAATTGACAAGTTTGGCCCTTGATGCAGAATGAGAATACCCAGCTATTACATTAACCCTAGAAAATCCGAAGAACCGAACACCCATTCGTCCAATCCAGAACCTATAGGAGTCTCTAACCCAGATATCTCGACTAGTCTACCCTGTTCCACTAGCGGAGGAGTGGAAACGGATCCGGGGAACCCCATCATCTCACTGATGGATGTCCAAGTCTCTGGGAGAGAGCTAGGATCTATCTCACCCTCCACATGCAGAGATGCGAGGTCATGTAGCGCCCGGGAAACTCGACGCAAGCTTTGAGCCAAAGACGATAGGCCGGTCAAACCTTCCAAGGACGCGGCAAACATCTGAAGCCGAGTAAGGTCTTCTTGATCGCGGGTATGAAGAATGCTGCCGAATAAGATGACGAAGGGGGAGAATGGCATATTGAGGATCCTCCTATCGTGAGCAACAAAGTTAGCATAGAACGGGAATTCCGGGCTTCTCGGGGATTCGGTTATGGCATACCAATTGATGTACATGGCTTTCAGACTTTCGTTATCTTGTGTCATCTGACAGCATTGCTCATGGGCTTCCAACGCAGCCCTGGCGCAAGTCAGACACTCTGGAGTGAGTTCAAAGGACGATGACCTTGCGGTTTTCGCTCGGCAGATGAGTGTTATCGTGGTGAAATAGGTTACTCGGTCAGACAATGCCAGCATCTCTTCCATGCGCGGTCTTCCGGGCGTTGAACTTGGTGCTCCAAACAACTGCAATAGGTAATTGAATGTCAGCCACATCAATATTATGGGCCATATATGTCTTACGTATGGTGTACGAGATCCAATGGCCCTCATCTTGTCTAGTAGTAGTTCTGCCGAGGCTGATAGGTCGTTCTGCGGATCAGAAACCGCCGCATCGCTATAAAGAAGCCCGTATATCTGGCCCTGGATTCTTGCATTCTCAACCCAAAAGCCAAGTATCTCGGGCCACGGGTCTGGAAAGCAAAGAACATGCAGATCATCAGTGACAGTGATGTCGCCATCTCGAATGACGGACGGCCTGCCAAGACGCAAGGCAAGGCCTTTTTCGGCAGCGTAGACAAGCCAAAACATGTGAATCTTGCCCTTCTTAGTCTCTTCGTCGTCTCTTAACATAGAAGAGCCATCGTGGTAGCCTAGAGCAAGACAGAGATGCGCGGCAAAGCCAATAAGTCGCCATGCAACCCAGGGTTTGGATGTCTCGATGGCATGACTTGACTAGCATACGAGGTCAGCGACGAACAAGGACAATAATCAGGGACGAGGCTATTTACTCACGCCCAGCACGAGAGCCCTCACGCTCTGCATGCATGCAGGTAGCAGGGCGCTCGCTGTGGCTAGAGAGGCATCGAGAGCCTCTCTGCACAGTCTCATATTATATAGATATTGTTCTGTTTGACTTGCATTGTCCACATTGAGAACGCAGTCATTGAACAAATAGTATAGTCCACCAATGATGACGGTAAAATCGCTCTCGCAATAGCCGTCTACACTGAAAACAACATCTCGACAGAGCTTGCTGAAGGAGTCTACGCTCATCAGGCAGCGTAGAATAGGGAAACTTGCATGCGGCTTATCTTTACACTGTTAATTTCGTCGAGAAGGTGGAAGTCGGGATCTATTTACCCTGGAGAATTCTCAGGCCTTCTCTGATGGCCCCCACTAGTGGTAATGGTATCTCCCTAGAGCTTGCTGATGTTTCCGAAGGAGCATGTGAAGCGTTTGAATCCACAACTTGGCCCAAGGACCTAATGGCTTCCGACATGCGTGAGTCTGATGAGCCCGAATGACCTGGACGAATCGTGTTCTCCGCGAGATGCTTGGCCATAACAATTTGGGCCGTGAGCGAGGATGGGCCATCAACTGCCAAGAGCATGTCCTCTTGATGGCCTATGGTGCGGGGAGATTCACTTGAAGCTGCGGCAGGGGTAGCGGGCAAGGAGAGGCTACGTTGTGGAGGATGCCGGGACATTGAAGCCTTGATGTCAGCAAGCAAAGCTTCCATAGCCTCTAACCGGTTCTCAACCTGGTCGATCTTTCGTTCACTAAATTTAATGATGCAACCAAGGGCGCCATATTAGAAAAAATGTCGTTGTCATCTTGGCCCAGCCCGCCCTATGAACATCAAGTTACTTACTATCGTCTGGAGATTTGTATCCTTTGCCCAGGCTCTTTGGGCTTTTGTCCAGCCCCGGTGAAGGTACATTCTTGCCCCAGTTGACGGCAATGGGAACATGGGCTCGGTCTATTACACCGAGTCTACCGTTTCGTAAGCCATGCCACGCACACCACCGCCAGAGCACCTCGATGCCTACCTTTCGCAGTCGGCATAGATCACACTGAAACTTGTCTTAGTCACGTGTCGCTTCCAATATGGTCAAACTTACTGCCGTTACCCGAGATCCTTCCATGGCTCAGCAGATCCTGCGCGTCCCGAGGGATCCAAAGTATCGTGACGTCAATGGGCGAAAACCTAACGAGCACCGGCGTCGGTCTCCTCGGAGGCCGGGGTTACTTATAACCAGAACTACCGGTCTCCTCGGAGGCCGAGCGTGGCGCTTATTTAGCACCGTCGTCAAGACAGGGGTGCTTAAGTTTCATAGTTAGGGCAGCTCCATCTTTGAACCCTGGTCCTTGCCAGGAACGGAAAACCGGATATAAAGTGTGATCAAGTAATAGTCACGACTCTCAGTTATGATAGGGCCATTACAGCAAATATGTTCCCAGTGGGGGCTTCCAGACGGACCGACCCCGGGGTTCTTGGCATTGGCCGACCTTTCGTAGTCTCCCCCGCATTACAAATTCATCACCAGAAAGATTTGGCTGGTGGTTGCAGAATGCAATGCTGCATACTGTCTAGCACGGTTCCTCTGATTTGACGCATGATTGACGGCATTGTTGGCAAAGGGGCCGCCTCTCGTCGGTCGAAAATTATCCCGTTTGGCCTACATCCTGGAACATGCCGTTGTTGACAGATGCGAAGGCCTATTCCTTGAGAATAGCTTCTCCGACAGGGGCAGAGGGCGCAGTTTAAGCTTTCTTACATTGTACAGGGAGGAGCCTTGGCTCAGAGCCACTACGCAACCCGTGGTCAAGCAAATTTTAGTCTCATCTTTTCCTAAGGCGACTCTAGAGATATGAGTGTTCCCAAGGGGTTGGAGCACACTAGGTAATACCTCTTGAGAAGAAATCATGACAGGAGTTATGTAGCCGCATGCATCCAAAGCAGAGATACCAGGACTTGAAATCAAGCAAGTAGATGGCCAAGTAATCATCCCTTGACGCACAGACCTCAAAAAAAGCCTCTCCTGTGCCATTCGTTGGTGGGGAATGGCAACTTCTACCTTTCCCGTTAATGGGATTACACCATTGCTGGGCGGTGAAACTTCGCCATTGCGGCGAGAGATGCGGAGACAACATTCTAGGTTTGTTGGGCGAGCATGGTATCTCTCACTCTCTCCGATTGTCAAGGTATTAAGAGACGTGAATGTGTCTCATAAATATAAAAGGCGATGGTAGAATCGGTCGAGCAGTCTTCAGCAACCTCAACCTTTCCTACCTACACACAACGCAATTCGACCCAATGTGGATTGTCTTCATGAAGTTCCTCCCGCTCCTTCCTTTCGGCCTTTGCTCCATGACCACGGCCGCCAACTCAGACAGAGAGTCGGGTTACCATCGGGGGACTACGCTGTTTTCTTCATGGGACTATGTAGTTGCCTATCCTGGTTAGCCTTTCACGTAATATTTAATATAAGTAGAGGATACCTAAGAGTAAGCCTAAAATATAAGAAAGGTAAGGTACTTTCTACTTTAAGGAAATATCTTTAAAGATTAAGCTTTTATTTGATTATAAAAATATATATATATTATAAGGTAATCTAATATTATTTAACTATTTTATAAAGAGATATATTTTAAATTCCCTTTAAAATTTAAAGAATGAATCTCTTAGTCGGTGTAAAAGTGAAATATCTCGCGACTGACCTTCTATATTAGGAAGTGCATAGTCCTAGGAAGAAAGTGGCATAGTCCCCCAATAGTAACCCAGAGAGTCCGTCACTTGGATGACGAGCTATGCCAGGTGGTGTTGGACTATTTGCTCCTTATCGAGGTATTCACGTTGCGGTTTATCCGC
>JAANQP010000570.1:0-68553 GCA_011320165.1 Fusarium protoensiforme | reverse complement strand
CCCCCTCCCTTCCGAACACCGCAACGGCTTGTCTCGCGATCCCCTCAACGCCGCGCTCCGATCTCAGTCAACCTCTGTGCGCTCCCGCGGCCGGACCCCCGTCTGTCTGGCATACCGTGTGCACCGTCATTGCCCGGCCCGCCCCCCAGTTAAAAACACACGGCACGGCCCGGCCTAGTCCGCGCACTGCGGGCGCTCAGGATGGCGGCCGCCGAGCAGAACGGCATCGACATCCTCTGCGATGCCGCCGGCTCAGACATGCTGCTTTCATCATTATTTGCCCTAGCAGCTCCGGGGCAAGATCAGCAGCGAGCCCAGCCGCAGGATCAGCACGAATTGCAACACCAGCTGCCGACAGCCTCACCCTTGAAGCAACCCCACCAACAGCAGGTCTATCACCAACAGCTAGACCCTGCGCTGCAGCCGTCGCAACAAGAAACTCCACGGAAGACCACGTCGTCTCTACCATCGAAGCGCAAGCTGTCCGACGCGTCCGCCTCGTCGCCGTCCCACGTCTGCCACATCTGCCGGCGCGTCTACGAGCGAGCCGACCACTTGACGAGGCACCTGAGGTCGCACGAGAACGCCCGGCCGTACCAATGCTCCCGCTGCCCTAAGCGCTTCAACCGCGCCGACCTCCTGACGCGGCACGAGACCACGCACGACCGAGATGGCGCCGCAAAGGACCGCCCCTTCATCCGAAGAAACGATCGCGCCGCCGAAGCCTGTCTGAACTGCGCCGCCTCCAAGGCCAAGTGCGAGGACCAAAAGCCGTGTAGTCGCTGTCGCAACAAGAGCCTGACATGTCAAATGCCGGCGAGGCGTGGGAATCAATACAGAACCTCGGAGTCACAGGCTGGAGTTTCTCCTTCTGATAGTTCAATGGTGGCTTCGACCACAGGCAATGACAACCAGGTTTTCACGGCAGGCGATGCCGCCTATGCGCTGTCGCAGTCAGCTGTCGCACACCAAGTCCAATCGTTCGATACTACTGCTGGATATGCCGGTTCATCCTTCCTGGGTGCGCCGAGCGTGGAAGCGACGCCTGACGAGACCCTGTACTTTGCAACGCCGCGGAAACTGCTCCCTGATATCGAGCTCTCCTGGGAAATGGACTTTGGCAGCTTTACTGTTCCAACATCAAACATGAATGGATTAAGCCCTCAGCTGGGAAATGGGACAAAGCGTTCATCCCGTCAGCCTCGGAGAGACATGCCTCAGGAAGACGCAGCCCCCCAGCTTTCAGTCTGGGTGGCTGAGCCAGATGCCAACGGCCAAGCAGGCACCCCGGCCGTTCCCTCGAAAAAGGTGTTGCCCATCATACGCGACGGCCTCTTCGCTATGGTTCTCGCCGATAGCTCGAACTCGCAGCAGGTTCCGACGTTTCCCTCGGCCGAAATCTTGAGCTATCTGGTTGAGACGTTCTTTACCCAGCAGGACCAAAAACGGGATGCCTTCATCCACAAGCCTTCTTTTGACACTTCTGCGGCCGCCTTGGAGCTCGTCTCTGCCATCGTCTCGAGTGGAGCTACATCTGCGCCAACAGCCTGGCAATTCGGTCTTGCTCTTGACGATGTCTTGAGGACTGCCCTCAACAGCCGTGTAAGTCTTTCGATCTTTCAGTTCTATCTGATGTTTCCACACCACTCTGTTGATGTGTATGACATAGACTTGGAAGAAAACAAGCTAACAATACATAGCTGGAATCTTTTGGCGCGACAGCGAATCCCCTGATGCTGCTCCAGGCGTCCATGCTTCATCTTGACATTGGACAGTGGTGTGGCTTCAATCGTCAAATGGAAATGGCACAGACTTTTGCCCAGCAAGTGTTGACAGTAAGCCTGCCTTGAACATGGTTGTCCGCCAGCGGGCTAACGAAGAAAAGCTGCTTCGAGGGACTGGGAGGATTTCTTTCTCGTCTGACTCAACCCTGTGTATCCCGTGCGTGGGCGACTCTTCTAAAGATCTGGAGTCGAAATGGCGGCATTTTGCTACGGTGGAATCCTACAAAAGGTTTTATTACAGCTCTTGCTACACTTGATACTTGCTGATCGTGCTCAGGTTGATGATGCGCCTGTTCATCCATGATGTACAATCCTCAATCGTTTCATGGAGGAGCTCAAACATGGCATACAACGAACTCGACTTTACCTTGCCGATGGCGCCTGATCTTTGGAAGGCTGAAAGTTCACAACAGTGGTTGGAGTTGTACTCGGCCAAGGGGTCCACAACTGCAGGCATTCCACGACTCTTGGATGAGAGAGACTGCGTGTCATTCATCGCCGAGTCCAACGACTATGTTGATATTGAATTCTGTTGCATGGCCGCTCTGTCGGGGTTGTGGGGGCAGATTTGGACCTACCGTGACGCTGTCACGTACCACAGCAGCCCGGATCGACGCAGCACCGGCTCTCCAGCTTGGACCAAGGTCTTGTACCAAGATCTGTATAGCAGACTGGTCAGCTTCTCTAACCAAGCTCAGGGGATGCAAACGATGAGCCCGGAGCTCTTGCTGTTTTCTGAGCTCTTAATGATGGCGCTTCATGTCTCGTTTGACGAGCTGCACCGACTCGCTGGCCACCACGGCGAAGGAGGGTCCCGGAGAGCGGCACAAACACTGGAGGCTACCTGGTTTTCAGGGCCAGAATCTCGCCACGCCGCCTGGCACGCCGGGCAGCTGCTCCGCTATGCGCAGGAGTGCAAGGCAACAAGCCTGGGGGGGTTCAACTCAATGGCTGTCTACTTTGCTGGCCTTACCTTGTGGGCGTATGGCATCATGTTGGCCCCGGGCACAACAGCCAGCCAGGGGATTGCGGACGATCATGTGCTACTCAACGGACAAGAGACGAGGGAGTCGAGGGCGTTTCTCGAACTCGGACAGGGCACACCAGCCTTGGCACTTCCAACAGGCCTGCGTCTCCAGATAGAGCCATTATCGAACCTCGATGTGGCTCTATCACTTGCACGAAGTATCTTGCGACAAAATTTCCCCATACTCAGCGAGCCGCTACCCCCAATGGTTGAGAATCTGTGGCGTCGTCTTGCAGAGCTGCAGTCGGGCCAGAACGGCCAGGTTATGACCAACACGGATGGAACCGTGGCAGGAGCCGGTAGTCGTCATGTTTGAGGTTAATTACCTATTCATAGGTATGGATGAGGGCTATAAAAAAGGATGTTTGCGTGGGTTTGTCTAAAAATCATCCAATTGGATGTTAGCGAAGGAGTTGGGGCGGAAAACGGGAAACATACAAGGATTATGACTGGTAACACGTTACAAGACTAGGTTTTATAGGGTGATATGAGGAACCATTCACTGCTGGAGTGTATAGTTTATTGTTTATTGCCCAGAAGTCGTGATGGTCGTGGAGTTGGCGTCCAAGAGTGAGCATAATCGCCCGTGTTACCTTCATGGCTACACGTGCAAGCTAAGTGGACGACACTAACAATGAAATAGAATATGAGGAAGTTACACTAGAGGTGACTGTTTCCGACGTCACTTTCATCTGTCCACATCTAACTTGTGGAAAGAGGGCAAGGATGTGCCTGCTGCGAGAAAGGGAAACTCTTTGCTAACCCTTCTTGCCTGCTTCATAACCACTCAACTCTTCTTTCTCTCTCCTTCATCTCCGGTATTGCCCACTCACTGCATTCCTGTGTCAACAACTCTTATCGTCGGCTTGAAGGCCTAGTCGCAGCATCTCTACCTATTTTCAGACTTGTCCTTCACTACTATCCCGCGGCTTGGATAGCTTGAACCGTCTCGATGCCTCCTATCTAGAAGAGGGTTGACAGACCGCCAGGTCCTCTGCACGATGAACTTGTCTTTGAACGCCTCGATGATGTACGCCTCTTGCGGCACTACGAGAACAACGCCAAGACCTGGGCTGCGCCACTCTCGACAACTGATTTCCTCGACGTTCATTTCAGACTGGGCACGATGGAAGGAGAAGCTCGCGCCTTTGAGATCTGGGCACTCCGCAAACCCGACGATCCTTGGGGTATCATCTCGAGCTGCGCAACACACATCCGTGAGGCAATCGTGAGCCGCGGCAAGGGCGTGAGGATGGCTGGCGCCGTCATCGTTTCCGAAATCTTTACCGATCCCGAGTACCGCACTCGTGGCTTCGCCAAGCTGCTTCTCAAGAGAGTTCAAGAGTACTTTGACAAGCGGGACGACCTGGGCATCGAATTCACCGTCATCTACGGCAATGGCTCCTTGAAATAGTATCAGGAGCTAGGGTGGAAGCCTCTCACAGCGACCCAGTTAACCATCAATGTTGAGCGTTTCCAGACTTGCGGTGGATGCGAGAGCATGTGTGAATATCTCACATTCCGGGAAGTCTACAGCATTGCTACTTGCGACGCCAACGTCAGCAAGCTGCGTCTCTCAAAGGCCCAAGGCCCCAAAACCCACATCCAACTTCTACCCACGGAGTTTTTGACCAGACGGCACCTATACCGCGCCGCCTTCTTAGCCTACAAACTGCGTCAAGGTCGTCCAAACACCAGGCATCACGGGGTTTCGATTCTTGAGGACGATACCGAGGTATCAGCATGGTGGATTCACGACTTCCAGAACAGACGGCTCATGATAGGACGTCTGTTTCTGACACGCTTGGACAATGTGGACGAACTGGTAGTTGAAGTATTGGAGGCGGCAATGGAGGAGGCAGCCCGCCGTGGGTTGCGGGAGGTGGTGCTCTGGGATCCGAGCCCTCAGGTAGTGGTGGCGGCCATGACGATATGGGACAAATATGATACGAACGTGCAAGTCATGACCGAGGAGAGAAAGGAGATGGTGCCATGCGTGAGATGGAAGGGCGGCGAGGAGCGGGATGTTGTGTTGGAGGAGGGGCACTTTGTGTCCTGGAGTTGATGAGCATCGATTGGGGGAAGAATTCGGGGCCGGAAGAGTCCATGAATGAAACAGCGGCAGACGTCGATTGCGGCGTAGGCAGGTACGTGCAAGGTTGTTCTTATCTGGCGATGCTGGGGTATGGGGGTTGGAGTTTATTCAGTGTATAATAGAGACAAGACAGCGAACAAAGCCGAGAGTTGGAATTACCGCTTGTCTTGTCAATTCCGCTGTGCTGATCCAACGGCAATGGACTGCCGTCTAGAGCCGGGCCTAGTCGGAGCTCGGGACTTGAAGCTTGGCTTGAGAATGATGGCTATGCTATTGAGACGGTGTTATTGGATAGCCAGGGACATGAATGAAGCTGTGGTGGGGGCCGGGGAGATCAACAAGGGGGAGGAAGAGGATGACAGGGAGGAGAAAAGGTGGGGTAGAGCAAGACCCCGCGATGAATGAATGATTGAATGACAAAGCATGTATCGAATGGGGACAACCCCCGAAGAGCGGAATGCATGGTGATCTAGGGTTACCTTTGACACTCACCTTTAACCCGCATGCAACCGTTGGCTGATCCGTACAGTACCTACCTACCTATCTTGAACATATATGAACCCTAGGCTTCTCCTCAGAGTTTCCCCTCTGACCCGACCGCCCATCACATCCCACGTCCGAGCTAGACTCTACACCACCTCCAAGATGGCGAACCGTATCCACCGCATCACCATGTTCAAGATGCCCAGCAAGGACGACCAGGCCGTCCTGCTGGAGCAGTACAACAAGCTCAGTGCCAACCAGCAAAAGGTGAGCCCACGAGTTCACTTGGCTCACATATGCATGTCACTAACCGTTGCCCCTCCCCCTCCCCCCCCAGGACGGCAAGCCATACATCCTGTCCATGGTGGTCGGTGCCGCCGACGAGGATGCCCGATCTCAGGGATACCACTTTGTGTCCAAGACCGAGTTTGCCAGCATGGAGGACATGAAGTACTACGACGACGGGTGCAAGGCCCACAGCGACCTCAAGACGGCCGTCAAGACGCTGGGCGTCCAGGGCGTCCTGACCGTTTACTTTAAGCCGCAGGCCATTGGCGGTATCGACAATGCTTGAGATTCGGGGATGAGATGAGATGGGATGAGATGGGATGAGATAAGAGATGGGATAGAAACAAACAAATAAACAAGAAATAAACAACATGTCTTCAAGATGTGGTCATTGCGCTCTGCCACTTTAGCTTATCGCGCAGCCTCTTGCTAGAGCTTGCTTACCATTGTCTAAACCAACGGCACTCGGCGATATCGTGGCTGGCTTCGTGGATGCATCGACTGCATGTGACAAGCTTGGGCACTCACATGGCTGTGCGCCACGCAGCATCACCGCCTGTCCTCGTTCTCAAAGCTACGTAGGAGCTCACCCTGATAACAGACTTGTTGCGCTCGGACCCGCTGCTGGGATTCAAGACGAAGCCTGTGCAGTTTTGGACCGAGGCCAAGACTCAACGCGGGGCAAGCTTGGAGAGAGTTGAAAGGGGCTGTCATGTTAGCGGTGATGACCTGTAGGACAAGATCTGTCAAGCATAAGCAAAGGGGCGTTGATGTAGCCCCCAAGTGGTAGAATTTGGCATCAGCTTGCTCAGAAAAGGATGGACTGAAACCTCAAAGCGAAAGGTTGCTGCTGGAGAAACCTTTGACACTTTAGGCAGATTGGCATGAGATGAAAGGGATGGGTATATCAGCTGACTGACATGCATAGGTATGGTGTGATTTGTCCCCCTGAGTTGTGCCACATGCCCAAGAGACATGATTCGTCAAACCCCGTTCCAGACCCAGCTACTTCATCTGAATCTTGACAACTTGCCCGACATGTCAGGTTCTGTACATTTGGGCCTACAGTAGTTCCCGAAGATGTCACTGCCTAGGATGACCTCTATGAAGCCCGACGACCTACTGTTTGGCCATGTCAAAGAACCTGGCAAAATGGCGAAAGCGTAGGGGGTTTACGGATCCGTTCACCTTGAATAGACATGACCATTTATTCATAGATTGAACTCGCCGGAATGAAGTAAGCCCTGCGAAACAACAGGAAAGCGCGATTCTCTTGCAGTCCATGGCACTGCAGGTGCACAACGCGAACAAGAAAGCCCTCCCACGCTGCACTTCTAGAGCTTTAAAGGTGGCAAAATGGATAGATAATCAAGGAAGAATAATGTGATTTAATTATTTACCAAGCTTGGATAAATACTAATTCTAATGCAAGGTATCGCCATTATTGAGATGCCATGTCTTGGTTTGGTTTCGCTAGTGTCATAAAATGAAGAGCCAGGTGATGGCCAGTGTCAGTATCCGAGTTGCCAATGAGGAAGTATTTTCCAGTAACCAAAAGACGATACATTTGTTTGTCATTGGTCACTGCTTTAAACCATCTCTCATCTAGACAATCGTCCAGATCTTAAATCTTCTCTCTTCATCCAACACCAACACCAAGTATCAACATCTTGTCCCATCACCACCACACGCACACACACACATACACACACGCGCGCGCTCTCCCCCTCTCCATAAGAGATAACTTGTAAATCACATGGAGTATCTTGAATCCAAAGGGTAAGCTCACTCTCCCTTCCATAGCCATCCTCTGCACTCTTCTCAGCGCAAAACAAGTGAAAACCACTCTAACAGTTCCAGCAAACGAACCATGGAGAAGCAACGGACAATGCCTAAGCAGAAGACCTGGTTAAGACCAAGTCGCAAATCAACAACATCTACCGGGTCGGAAGCGACAAAGCAAGATCCGACAGGACCAAGTTCCTCCAGGGGAAGCGGACGCTCGTCAAACGAGGACGAGTCGCCACGACCTGAAGAGTTGAACGTCTGGAGCCGAGGCACGCGCCACCTTGTTCCGTCTCCCAGTCCTCAGGTACAACGCCCTAGGCTTAAGTACATGGACAACCCCGAGGACGAGCGTGTGATACGGGAGGCTCTAGCAGCCTGCAGAGACCACCAGTACACACACGCGAACCTCGAACGGCACGTGCTGTCAGGAGAACGCATATCGATCCAGCGCTTGAAGCGCGGTGACGTTGTGTTTCTCTGCACGACGCACGAGCTGTACGGGCCGGGCCAGAGGAGATATCTCTACTGGGGCACAGCCAAGTCTGGGCGGGAGAAGTATCTGGTGTTCTTGACACTGGTTACAAGCGGCGGCAAGGGTGTGATCCGGGGATCGCATAACTGGTTCCTCGAGCCCACTGCGTACCGTTTCTCGTTCGAACCGTATCATAGCAGGAACGCGTACGTCAGCTGGACTCGGGCGGTGGCCATCTCCACTGCTCGACAAGACTCCATATTTGGATGTATCGACGAGGAGGAGCAGATCGCACGAGGCGACCTTCGAGAATTGGGAGAGTTTGTAATGCACTAGATGGAGCACCACAAGAACGACATCAGCGACCTCTGTCAACTGGCAAGGGAGCTGAAGAGTTCTGCTCAAACAGCGAACGAGGGGAGCCGGCGTGGGGATGCGTGGTTGAAGACAAAGCACTGCGGCGTCGACGGCTGCGCATTCTCCAGGGAGACGAAGGATGCGTGGAAAGAGGCCGAAAAGAAGGAGGAGCCGCAGAAACGGGATGCCCCCACCTCTTCCACAGAGAAGAGTCGGCCTCCTGAACCTGCGTGTCGGTGCCTCGGGGGTGAGGCTCGACATTTCGACCCCAGGGTCTACTGGCTGGAGGGGTGAGAGCCGGAGTTCACTGGAGTCGGAGGTGCCGGTCTTCCTGGCTAGGAGTCGGAGAAGTTACTGTGATTTGGTAAGCCTTCTCTTGCCTGGAAGTGTGAAAACGCATAGCTAATGACCTTAGAAGCACAGGACCGTCTCCCACATGTCAGTGTATCCCTCCACGGTCCTGCTTCATGGTTTGTGGCGAGAGGAGGCATCCTCGGGGCAGTCAACGCGAAGCCATCGCATGGGTTCGTGAATCTTGCAGAGCCGGGCGAATTGGCCGCGACATCGCCAGCAGGAACTTTCCAGCAATGGATGATAGCGACAGCAGAAACCAACGGAATGGTGTGGGGACAAGGCCGGCTTCTCTCAGGGATGGCATCGCTATGGCGTCCCCAGCTGGTCGGAGAGGTCGCCAGCAATAGCTTCAACACGGACCGTTGAGGCCGTTCGAAGTTCTAATCGTCCATCCATTCACCTCAAGGCTCTCTGCCCATTCTAGATGTGCAGCGTGGTGGTTGTCTACCTCGTCGACCAGAGGGCAGCAACAGTGCTTGAAACCCGGTCGCGAATCCACCATGTTGGGAGATTCGGCAGTCTCTGGACGATTTGATAGGGATGAAAGGGGACAGATGGAGTATTTTTTGGTCACGTCGATGATATACTCTAGGTGGATGATGGTGGGAGTTTTTCTTGGTGGTCTCAAATCTGGCTGGCCCAGATATATAATATACCATTTCTTCACTTGAACTAATATCGTCTGGTGGACCAGCGAAAGGAACAACTGTGAAGGCATGGAGGCTCCATAGCTACTGCCATCGGAAGCCTGAAGGAGGGTGTTTGTTGAAGAGGACCAGTTGAGTCGACTGGCCGTCGGCGCAAAAAGGCGCCAGGGCCTGACAGTGTCTTGAGGCCATTCAGGGATGGCGATGAAGAGGAGAGGATGAGAGGAAGGGTTACTTATAGATCTTTAGGAAACAGAACGTGGTCTGGGCGCGATCAAGCTGCTCAACAAATACAAGTAAACATGCAACCAAGTCAAACTTTTCCGTTGTATACAATCAGGAACCTTGCATTGTTTGTCAAGGTTACGGTGTTGAGGTATCAAGTTTTTCCAAACTGCCACCATTTTGCCAAAAAGCTGCTCCCATTTACTATTGCGGTTCGTTCTACACAAGACGGACAGTCACTTGATGTTCCGTTTGGGATTCATGCTGTTGGTCATGTGCTCGTTGGCTAAGGGGCTGGAAGCCAACAATGAGGTTATTCGGCAAAACGTCAAGTTTCCTCTGGCGCAGTCTGCACCACCAAGTTGGAGCTTGGACTCATCAAAGCCCAAGCATCTCCAGGCAGCCGCCGCCATGGAAGCTTCTCCTCTTCGCGTGGAGGACGAAGAGCAAGGTTTGTGGAGGCTCCTAGACTCAGATCAACGGGGACGGCCTCAACGACGCTGCGCCCGAAGTTGCTTTCCTTGGAATAAACTCATTGCAGCCTAATAGCCGAAGGGTACTAAAATGCACATGCTCCAGCCAAGGGGAGCAAAGCGGACGCCCATATCGCCGCATCCATCTTGCATAAGCCCGCCCGCCTGTCTGCCTGCCTGCCAGATCTCGATACCCTGCGCGTCACACAACATGCTTAGTAGACAGATGACAGATGAGACGTCTCGCTGACAGTGGCGTAGAGAGGGTAACACCTGACAGCCAGGCTCTCTGCCTGGAGCCTCTTCAATTAGACCCGAATCCTGGTTTGTGGAATCACCTAGCTGCGACAAACAAGAGCTCACCTCGTTTCCTCAGAAAGACACATCGTCTCATCTTGTTGCGACTCGTGCCCTCGTTTGCCGTGTCTAGAACCATTCAAGCCCAAGACAGCCCCGTCGCACTGTCGCAACATGGTCCTTTTTCCACTGCCAACGGATTCATAGTGGTATCATGGTGCAAGATGAGAGTGCTACAGTGATACACGAGGCATGACATGCATGTCATGCCTCGCCGCCCTTCAGGGGCATAGACGTTTGGTCGCCTCTCTGGCTCGACTTGCCTATCATCAGAGACGAGGTGCCACTGTATGGCTTCACTTGAGCAACCTTGACCATGTTTCATACTTGAGGGTTTGTAAGCTCGACCTAAATGAAAGCTTTGCCAGAAGCTGGCTACGAGCGGTGGTATCATCGACTCCAGGAACATTCCCCATCTTCCGCATTCTGACCATCCCATCCAGTGCCAACAAGAAAGCAACCAAGAAACATGCGTCGTCGTACTGACCGAGAATGCGCCTCATCGAACCAACATCATTTGCTTCTCGTTTATATCGACGCCATAACCACCCATACCCACTGTTGCGATAAAAACACCAGAATCCTGCCAGTGTTGCGTTGCCATCTCAGCCCATGTAGGATAGTAACGCCGAAGTATGCTCAAAACGCCTCCATCGTGCCGCCCAAAATCTCGTCAAAACATTCTTGTCGCATGTCAGCTAGTAGAAACAGAGCCAAGTGCCAGATGGGCTAGGGCGGCCCCTAAACGCATCTTTCAGCGCTAGAAATGTCAGTCATTTCTGTTGCCGAGTCGCTCCCTCGCCTTGAAGAAAGCTCATCCTTGGCAAAGGCTGTCAACCGCTCAAGGGGCTCAGGGCGCCGCTCCAAGGTGAACAGAGATATCACCACCATGACAGCGCAGACAAGCATCATGATTTTGATCTCCTCTGCAAAAGCCCCGGCGTAAACTTGTTTGACCAGGTCCTGAAGGCCCATTGGAAGGTGTAGACCCGTCAGCGGTGAGCGATGGAGGTTATCGAGCTGTGTCGACGTCAGATGCTCCTGAAGATATTTGTTGACGTGCGAGTTAAATATAACTGTGCAAACCGACAGTCCAATGCAGCCTCCCAATACTCGAGCCTGAGCTACCGCGCCTTGAGCAGAAGCGAGCTCACTGCGCTCGGCAGCAAGGATACTTGTCATGATGGTAGCTGCAGAGAATGAAAGGCCAACTCCCAGTCCAAAAATGGCCTGAAAGGCGTACTGAGCTTTGACGTAGCCGTCGGGTCTGGTCATTGTCGACATCAATCCAACACCAAGCAGCTGGAGGCACGATGCCCCAAGTAGAGTAAAGGATGTGTTGTTCTTCTTGCTGGATATTGCGCCGCCCAGAAACGATCCTATAGCACAGGCACCCAGCAAGGGGAGAATGTGTAACCCTGCCATAAGGACGCCCTCGCGGTTGACAATTTGAAATCGTTCGGGAATGACAATCGAGAGAGAAATGTATGGGAAGCCTGTGAACATGGTCACGCTGCTCCAACATCAGCACCTGTCTTGTCAAATAAAGCCGGATATCCACCTACAGCAATCCCGCAGAGTACACTCGTCGCAACATTAGCCGTATAGGGAAGATGGGCTCGATGCGACAGTGTGGCTTCGTCTCCAGGAACACCTCCCAGCACACAAACACGATCCAGCTGACACCTGAGATGGCCAGGGCTGAGATGATCTCTGGGCTTCCCCAAGAAAACGTCTGCGACCCGGCTTGTTGAACGGCAAACACCAGGAATCCGGAGCTGCTGAGGAGGGTTGCACTGCCGACGAAGTCGATGCTAGTAAATGCCTTCCAAGAAAAGATGTGTGCCACATCTTCATGTGGCCATAGGTTCGTGATGGCGAGGATCGTCGCAAGGCCAAAGGGGATGCTACACTTGTTAGATGAGACTCTGAGCACGGGGTTCAACACTTACTTCATATTGAACAGCCATCTCCAGTCCGAGAGTTGAGCAACAGCACCGCCGATAATAGGGCCTAACACAAAGGCAACTGCGAGGGTGGCTCCGATCATGGCCCCGATCAAGCTCGGCCGGTGGGAGGGCCCAACTTCTACCAGACCGATCTGTGTCAAGCTGTACAGACCAGAGGCTCCCATCCCTTGGAAGGCTCGGCATACAATCCTAAGCTTCGTCAGCTTATGACCATGGTACAATCGAACAGGCCACGTACAAAGCCGTCATACTGGTAGCTGATCCACAACCTTGTGAGAAACCAACAAAGAAGACCCATGACACCACGAGCATGTTGCGCCGCCCGTAAATGTCACTGAGTTTTGAGACACAGACTGCGAATCCTGTAACGCTTGTCAGACGGCCTTTGTTCCCAGGCATGCGCCCATCCAACATACCCATATATGTCAAAAGGTAGGCCAGAACAATCCATGGTGCATTGACAAAGTCGTTGAGATCATGCGAGATGGTAACGAGAGAAGTTGAAACAATCGAAGTGTCGAGACTTGAAAAGAGCAGCCCTACGAGCAGGCTGAGATGGTCAGTAAGAGCCCCTAACTGGGATGCTCATATCTCTTACGATATTACGAGGACCACCTGTCGAGGTCCAGTAACAGAATGTTTGCGTAGTCCAGAGATGGTTCTTGTCGAGCACACTTCTCCGCCTCTTTGCTCTTCCAGTATCGCCATCTGACCCAGAGATGGATTGGGGTAAGAGAGGGGCATGGGATATTCATTTGGCATTCTTTTCGCAAGATCTCGGTGATGTTTACCGAAGATTCCAGGTGATGAACTTTGGTAGGGTGTGATTTGGCGCGAATCGAGGTCGTCGTAGAGGTAGAGGTAGAGGTCGTATCAAGTAAGGATATCGGGGCAGCCTTGGTTGACTGAGCAGGTCAAATTCTGTAGAGTCTATAGCACAGTCGTCTTCAAGATGCAACGATTGCAAGTGCTTATAATCCGTGAAAAGCTGCGGACAAATTGTATCAGCTTGAGGAAACGCAGAGTTGGGAGAAGAAGCAAATCGGGTTTGCTGGAGCGGAGAGGATGCCTGCTTTTCATATCAGGCCAGAAGTTGCCAATGCCGAGAAAGATCATGCGTAAGGACAAACCAACTCGCTGAGAACATTATTTCTCTGAGACAATGTACCAGACGAGGCAGTCGAGATGTGCTTCGCCGATAAAGGCGAAGGGTCGAATAAGTATTTGAGACATGCCGTCCTCAACAGTTACACGGTCGCAAGCGAACGACCGCTGGATCGCGAACGCTTCAAAGGTGTACCCAGGTAGATAGTTAGTCAGGGGTTATGGGGAGGGATGAGATCTTCTCTTACAGTGGTACGGACCAAAGAGAAAGGCAATGACGGGTGTTGTACTACCCAGAACATGGTTCCCAAGGTGGGACATGGTTGTCTATGGCCAACTGGTTCGTCGCACACCGGACGCAAAAGCGCCACTCCTGATAGGAGCTGAAGGCTGATCACAAAATCAACGTCGATGTCGAGATGTCAGTTGGTGGATGCTGGTCTGACACCTCAATGCCAGGCTGGTACCGTCTGGGGAGATGCCCCGATATGATGACAGTTTGGGCAAAAGCGACGTCTTCAGCTACTAAAAGGGAGAAGCGAAGAACCTCGGCAAGTCTGTAGGGTCCCGCTTGTGTCGTGGTAGCACATGGCGCACTTCTGGGGCTGGTCACAGGCTGGAAGAGACGATTCCAGCCTTCCCGCGTCTTGACCCTATTTGTGTCGTGATGCGAGGCGTAAAGCGCTGGAAGCCGCGAAAACCCATCCCCGCTCGGACATCCGACTCTTTGTGTGCGGCATCGTGTTCGATGGGGTTCTCGTCGTCGGATCTGTACCTCTTCCTATCCCATCGGGCGGACAGGCTGCCTCAGAGTGTACGAGGGTCTCAGTAAGACCTGTCTATACATTGTCAGCTGTGAGGACAGAGACAAGTCCCAGGATGGTATACCGAAGCGCTTTCATAGACAGAGAAAGCTGTGTGGTACGGTTGGGAACTGAGGCGCGTCCTCAGTCTTAGAGGCCTCGCAGGCCTCGCCGGCCTCGCCTCGCGTTACGTTGGTGTCACCGCGTCCCGCCACACTTGCCACATCCTGAGACGGCAAGAGGTCATGGTGGCGATGGGGTTGTTCAAGAAACGTGCCTATGTAGTTGGTGAGTTTCATATGGAGACAGGCCAGCCGGACTCGGGTGAAGTTGGTCAGGGGATCACGTGCATCCCCATCTCCTTCCACGACCTCTAACTCGGGTCAGTACGAATGTGTGAAAGCCATGAATGGAGGGAGGCAAGAGCGCACTTACTTAGCTGTTTCCCTGGGGCATCCCTGAAAAGGTCACCCGACTTGAGCTGTTATCACCGGAGAGTGTTGCCTCACTTCCCGTCGCCAATTACGGCGACCTCAACCGTGTTCGTCACAGCGCAGCGCGGCTCGCTTCCCGTCTCCGTTCAAGATTGTTACTTGTGTTGATGACCGTTGGCCCCAAGCATATTACTTAGCAGCGGCCCTTTCCGTGTGGAGGGTTGACTAACACCTGCAAACAATCTTCATCTATTGACCCGGGAGCTGCCAAGATGTGGTGACCCTTGGCTATTCGAGATTCTGCCTTTTCGCGTTGACACCAAGCCATATCCATGTTGACCGCCGGGGCCTTGCAGATTGATTAATATATCAATGGCTCCGTTTGCTGCCAGGCTGTCGCAACAACCATGCCCCTATCCGCACGGTCGGCCCATCCCCTGTTGACAAGTCACCAAACGTCTTGCTTATTCAACCAAGGCTGTTTGTTCTTGGGATCAAAGACTCGACCCTGATAAAGAACCATTTTTTCACTTTCGGTGCCATTAAGATCACCTTCAAGTCCGAGGTCGAGTCAAACAGCCTGGTACTGATTCTGAATCGTCATCACTTCGCCATGTCCGACTAATGACCCTACTTCACAGTCCCTTATGACGACCGTGCGTGAGGTCGAGGCCTTTGACGATTTTATGCCATGGGAGGCATTGTTGCCGCAGGTCTTTGTCTACCACGATGATGTTCCAAGTCGTAACAAAGGCTCATTGGCAGCACAACTAATTCCCGGCAACACAACGAGACCGAGGCCAGTGTTCGTAGTCTTGAGCGGTACTTGACTGGATTGCTTCGGTTTCTCGATGACGGATTGGATCACGGCAGTATCCTCATCCCAAGCACGCTGCCGCTTATTCTCCCCTAAGCAATGCTGTACACGTCTAATTCCGTCCGACCGCCATTGTGGCCACTTTCGAGAAGGAAATGGACATTCCATCTCTGTGCTTGCGCCTCCATAAAGCGTCATGCCAGACAGGCAGCGCCCCTTGATGTCTAAGTTTCAAGCGACACGATAAAAACTTGGACCGAGGCTCAGCTCATAGATAGGAAGGCTATGGAATGCACTGTTGAGGTTCTGTAAATAGTTACCCAGGGGTTCACATTTACTTCTTGGCCCTGGATCATACACCATTCAATGGTCAACTGCCAACAATATTCTAGAGTAGCTACCTAATTATCAGGACTCGGTTTCTCACCAGCGCTTGGAACCATCAAGGTTGCTTCTTGGGTTGCAGAGCAGTGAGTTGCCATGCTCAAGGGTGACGGGAGAACATATCCTATGCGTCGTTGCACTGCCCAAACGATAGGTAAAGAAACAAGGCATATTATTCTATACGAACGGCTTGCTATCATACCCCCTTGAAAGCATCCTCGCCCCGTTTTCCTACTGTTCGCCTTTCTTTCAGCATCCATCCGTTTACATGCAGCTGGCAAGGCCCGTCTGCCAGCCGACAACCCTCCCACCTCTCCTGCCAGCTGCAGACCCAGCCGTCAGAAGCCAGCCTTAGTCTCGACAGCTCCGGCCAAAGCCATTTTTCCCCTGCATTTCGCTGGTCGTGAATCACACTCAACCCACTTCTGTTTATTTCTTAGGGGGCCTTCATCCTTCGTTTCTTCTCATCACCAAAACCCTCACTTCACCTCCGTCCTCCTTTCCTCACATCTCCATCCACACCTACTCACCATACACTTAGCAGACCAAGGAAAAGCTCGACTGACTTCAACCCACTCACCTTCCCGGCTTGGCCAAGATGGACGACATCGCCGTCGTCGGCATCGGCCTTCGCTTCCCGGGGAATGCCTCCTCGCCCGAGGATCTCTGGAAGGTCCTCGAACAAGGAGAGTCCCAGTGGTCCGAGTTTCCCAAAGACCGCCTCAATATCGATGGCTACTATCACCCCGGCGGTGACCGTCAGGGCAGCGTGAGTCGATGTTGGCATCTCAAGTGAGGAAGGCGATGATTGCTCATGACTCTAGATCTCCTTCCGCGGCGCTCATTTTCTGAAAGGCGACTTTGCCGCTTTCGATGCTTCAGTAGGTCTTCCTTCCTCGCGACTCCAATTCTCATTCATTCTCTGGTGGTTCGTCTCACTGACCTCATTCCTTCATAGTTCTTTTCAGTTGCTGCCGAAGATGCCAAGGCGATCGACCCTCAGCAGAGAATCCTCCTCGAAGCCTCTTACGAGGCGCTAGAAAATGGTAAGAAGCCCTCTTCCATTTGTCCCGTCGGGGCTTACATTGACACCGATGTCACAGCTGGAATCAGGAAGGAAGACGTCGATGGCAGCGACACGGCTGTCTACGTCGGCTCCTTTGTCAAAGGTGAGTGAGGCCTCCTTCACCCGTACGGGCGCGACTCCTAACCCCCCCAGACTATGAGCAGGTCTGCCTACGAGATCCAGATTGGCAGCCTCAGTATGCTGCTACTGGAAATGGCATCGCCATCATGGCAAACCGAATCTCGTACTATTTCAACCTGAACGGGCCCAGCATGACCATCGACACTGGCTGCTCCGGGAGTCTAGTATCTGTACACCTTGCCGCACAGAGCCTCCGATCTGGAGAGTCTTCACTGGTACGTGTTGCAATCTCGGAAAATAACGAAATCGAGTGATGCTGATGTCTTCAAGGCCATTGCTGCTGGGGCTGGCATGATCCTTACCCCCAACACCATGATGCCTATGACAGCCCTCAACTTCCTCAGCCCTGATGGCAAATGCTTTACTTTTGACGCCCGAGCGAATGGCTATGGCAGAGGCGAAGGCATTGGCGTCGTCATTCTCAAGCGTCTTCCGGATGCTCTGAGGGACAACGACACCATTCGAGCCGTCATTCGGGCCACCAGGGTCAACCAAGATGGTCACACTACAGGTGCGCCAAGTCGCTCTGCCCTCTGCCCCCCTCGCCCGACAGCTAACAATGAAAAAGGCATCACCCTTCCCAGCAAGGAAGCTCAGGTCGCAAACATCACCTCGATCTATGAGTCTGCTGGCCTCGACTTCAATCAGACCGCTTACGTTGAGTGCCATGGCACAGGGACGCAGGCTGGAGATTGGCGAGAGCTCAAGGCCATTTCCGAGTCGCTTGCCTCCATGCGTACCGTCAGTAACCCCATCGTCGTTGGCTCCATCAAGCCAAACATCGGCCATCTTGAAGGCGCTGCTGGCGTCGCCGGACTGATCAAGGGTGTTCTCACTTTGGAGCATGGGAAAATCCCCCCTAATATCAATTTTGAAAATGGCAATCCTGACATCGACTTCCAGGCCTGGAAGGTCAAGGTCAGTTGTTGATTACTTCACTCCATCACCACCGCTCTTGCTGACCTACGACAGGTACCAACAGAGATGCTAGACTGGCCTCTCCCCGGCCTTCGTCGTGTCAGCGTCAATTGTTTTGGTTTTGGTGGCACGAATGCCCATGTCATCATGGATGAGGCCCCCAAATACATGTCGGCCCGTGGACTTCAGGGCAATCACAACTCCCTCGTCACCAACTCGGTGAAAGCCTCGATTCCCGAACACAGCCTTAGCACTAGCTTTGATCCCCAGCTCTTTTGCTTCTCATCTCATGAGAAATCTGGTATCCACCGGGTCATAGAGTCTCACCTCCCTTACCTAAGCTCCCAGGAAAGAAAGAGACCCAACTTCCTTCGCAACTATGCCTACACACTTGGCTCACGCCGCTCTAGCCTCGAATGGAAGCATGCTATTGTTGCCAAGTCCCGGGAGGAACTTATTGAGAGACTTCAAAGTATCGACGAGACGAAGTTCAGCCGAACCTCAAAGAAGAAGGAGCTCAAGATCTGCTTCCTCTTCTGTGGCCAAGGCGCACAGTTTGCACAGATGGGAAAGGATCTGTTGCCGTTTGAAGCGTTCCGCAACAGCCTGGAGGCCGCCTCGTCGTATATGAAGAAGATTCTGGACAGTCCCTTTGATCTTCTCCAAGAGATACTCAAGGACGAGGGCGAAAGCCGCATCTCTGACCCTCGGATAGCCCAGCCGGCAACCACTGCTGTGCAAGTCGCACTTGTCGAGCTTTTCGACTCATTCCTCATTACTCCCAACTACGTCGTGGGCCATTCCTCGGGAGAAGTGGCAGCAGCCTATGCTTCAGGGGCCCTTACCAAAGAAGCCGCCTGGGAAGTTGCCTATTACCGCGGTGTAGCGGCCTCTTCCATAGACCTCAAGGCTCCCCAGCTTCAGGGCTCCATGATGGTTGTTGGTCTTTCTGTACTCGACATTAAGGCTCATTTCAGCACCAGTTCTTACCCATGCGAGATTGCATGCATCAACAGCCCTCGCTCCACGACGCTATCTGGGACAAGAGACTACATCCTGCGAGCTCACAAAGACTTCTCGGCAAAGAATGTCTTTTGTCGAATTCTTCCTGTCCAAGTTGCCTACCATTCTTCGCAAATGCTGTTGGTGGAGAACGAATACAAATCTTCATTGGCGCTCATCACCCCTCGCGAGCACCTAAAGGGGGTGAGTATGTTTTCCTCAGTCACTGGAAAGCCCGTCGCGGGCTGTGATCTTGGTAAGAGCTACTGGGCCGAGAACTTTGTGACTCCGGTCAACTTTTTGGGCGCTATGGAATCAATGATGAAGCTATCAGCAGAGGAGCGGCCAGATATAATTATCGAGCTCAGTCCTACCGCAGCTCTGCGTTCCCCGACTCTGGACATTATTTCGAGTATCGGCCACAAAGTCTCACCAAGCTACGTCTCAGTCTTGGAGCGAAAGACTCATGGAGCCATATCCCTCCTGCAAGCCATTGGTGAGCTCTGGTCTCAGGGTTGTTCTATCAGCATGAGGAAGGTTGTTTCCCGAGGGTCTTATCGGATCCCGCTCAAGTGCCTCGCAGACCTCCCGCCTTATCCTTGGAATCACACCAAGTCTTACTGGCATGAATCGCATCTTGGTCGAGCAAACCGCTTCAGGGAGTACCCCCGACAAGATCTGATCGGTGCTCCGACGGCTGATGCCATCTCATTCGAGCCTCGCTGGCGCGGATTTCTTCGAATCTCAGAGAACCCCTGGATTCAGGATCATCAGGTGCAAAAGACCATCATCTATCCCGCCGCTGGCATGGTTACCATGGCCCTAGAGGGCATCCGCCAGCTAATCAAGGGCGACAAAACACTCCTTGGGTACGAGATCACTGACATGCGAATTGACAAGGCCATGATTGTTCCAAGCACTGCGCACGGGCTAGAGATGGCTCTGAACTTCAAACGCGCATGTCCTGTTGCAACTGATCAGAAGAACAGACCCCATTTCGAATTTTCCATCTACTCGAAACAACTCGACGCTCCATGGGAACAGCATGCCACTGGTTTGATCCAAGCCCGGTACAAGCAGGGTGAGTGGAAGGACGCATTCCGCCAGCATCAGAAGAAGTACGAGTCTTTCAATGCTACCTGTGAGAAGTCTCTTGTTCCACGACAGCTCTATGAGCTTCTCGACATTGTCGGCATGAACTATGGCACATTGTTCCAGAACATCATACAGATATGCAAGAGCGACCATGCTTGCGTGGGCCAGGTCCGCGTTCCCGACACAAAGTCGAAGATGCCAGCCAAGTTTGAATACGACCATCTGATCCATCCAGCTACGCTCGACTCAATGTTTCAGACCCTTTTCGCCATCGACAACGAGCCCATGGTACCAACCTTCGTCAAGAGCATCTTTGTGTCTTCGGATATCTCTCGGGACCAAGGCAATACGTTCACTGGATACGCGACTGCGACACGGACTGGCATTCGCGACGCAAGTGCAGACATTGCCATGACGCAAGCCTGCTGGATGAGACCTTCTGTGGTCATCAGTGGTCTCCAATTCACGGGAATCCCCAGTTCAACTCCTGGCTCAGGTGGATTCTTGCCCAACCACCGTACCCTTTGCACTCGCATGACGTGGCAAGAGGATATCGCGTTCAGAAGGACACCTTTCGCTGAGATCTTTGTCATGTCACTCGCATTCAAGTATCCAGGGCTCTCGATCCTCCAAGTCGGGGGCAGCAAGCATATTGCACAGAAGGTTGCAAACTGTTATTGGCAAGTCGCAGTCAAACGTGAGAAGCCATGGTTCTCTCGATACTCTCTAGCTCGGGTTTCCGAGAATGACGACTTACTCGACTTCCTTTCCCTTTCCAAGGGAGCTATCTATGAGGACTTTATCGAGAAGAGATCTATCGATGGCTCTGAGCCCATGCCAAAGTATGATCTGATCATTGTCTGCAATCGAGAAGGCGTCGACACTTCCAGCCTCTTCAAGCACCTTAAACAGCCTGGGTGTCTTTTGGAAGCTTACCATGAGACCGCGGGGCAAGCCGTTCCGGCAGAAACTGTCTATTTCAAGAGCTTGCAATCTAGAGATACTGCAGGTTTGAAGTTTCTAGTGCACCGTCACGAGGTTGCTGTGGACTCATCGGCTCCGTCTGATGTTATCATTCTGCTGCCCACTAGGCCTCAACCAGAAGCGACAGCGCTTGCTGCTAATATCTTCATACAGCGCAAGCCTTGGTTGAAGGTTCGCACAATGCGGCTGTGTGAGGTGCTCGAGGACCCTGCAAGACTCAAGGACAAGCTGGTCATTTCCCTGCTTGACTTTGCCGTAGGCGAAGCCGGCCACGCCTCAGTGTTTCACTGGAACGAAGATGATTTCAACGCTTTCCATGCCCTCCAGAAAGACGCCAAGGGAATTCTCTGGATCACACGCAGCGCGAATATGTCGAGCAGGAACCCCAAAGGTGCCCCTATCATCGCCCTGAGTCGCACCCTGGTCTCGGAGGACCCCCTCAAGGTCATCGTGACATTTGACCTGAATATTACAACACACTTGAACTTTGCCTCGGTGGTCAAGAACATCTTTCTCATTTTCTACCGATCGTTCAGAATGAACAAGGGCTCAGCCCCGCGTGAGTTGGAGTATGCCGAAAAAGACGGCAACATCTTTATTCCACGTCTGGTTCCCTTCCACCCGCTCAACGACATTGTCGAGAATGGTATTCCGACTGAACCTGTCAGGACGCCTTTCCATACTCATCCGCGCCATCTCAAGCTGCACATTGAGCGCCCCGGCCTTGATAGCGGTGAGATGAACTTCGTTCCCGATACCACTTTCAACCCCAAAGCCGGCAATGTCGAGATCATATTTGACAGTGTTACCCTCAACCATGTCGACTTGGAGACAGTCATGGGGAGAACTGTTGACTCGTTTGTAGGAGCTGATTTCCGTGGCTATATCGCTCGAATGGGCCCTAACGTGTCTGGGCTGATGCCAAATGATCGCGTCAGTGGTCTCGCCGTTGATGGTTCATTGCAAAACAGCATGCAGATCGACAGCCGCTTCGTCAGAAGGTGGCCATATGATCTAGCTCTGAGCCAGTGTGTCAGCGCTTACCACTCACTTGTCCAGATGGGACGAGTGTGTCAAGGCAAGACGGTGCTTGTCCACACTGGAGCAAGTTCGTTCGGCTTGGCCGCTATCGCTGTTGCATCTCAGTTGTCCATTGAAGTCTTTACAACCGTCAAGGGGCCGGATTTGGGTCTCCAAAGAGCCGCTCTGGAACGACTGGGTCTGAAGAAAGATCACATCCTCGAGGCTGACTCGGATAGCTTTGCCAAGGTTGTTTGTGACCGCACTGGAGGCAAGGGCGTCGACCTTGTTTACAACTCGACTCAAGACCACATTGAGGCCAACTTCAAGTGTGTCCGCAGAGGCAAGTTCACTATTTCCATCTCCCGTCACGCACATGCTAACTCGTTCCAGGTGGCACTATCATTCAGTTTGCAAGCAAGTCGCCTTGCCCACCTACTATCCGCGTCGCATCAACTTCTACTTCGTTTGTCAGCTTTGATTTGGCGGACCTACTAAAGCACGATGCGGATTACGTCTCAGAACTCCTAGATGAGCTTGTCAAGTTCGCAGAGGATGACGAGGAGAAGTTCGCTGTTGCCAAGGATCTCTTGAAGCGTGTTGAGCTGCCCAACATCAAGGGGGCATTCGAGCTTGTTGAGAAGAGCCCATACCTTGGACTTGTTACGGTCACTGGAAGCCTCAAAGCCAACCCGCTTGTGCCGATGCGAGCCCCCAAGCCTATCAGGTCTCTTTTCCAGGCACTTCGCAGAAACTCTACATACCTTCTGGCAGGAGGCTTGGGTGGGCTTGGTCGCAGTATCTGTCAACTACTGGTCAGGAACGGCGCCAGACATATCGCCTTTTTGTCGCGCTCGGGTGCCTCGTCAGAGGCCTCTCGCCTCTTCATTGAGAATCTCACCAAGAAAGGTATTGATGCAAAAGTCTACCAGGCCGACATTTGCGATTCAGAGGCTCTAGAGAAGGTGATTGAACAAGACATCTTGCTTGACATGCCCCCCATCAAGGGCGTCTTCCAGTGTGCTACCGTCATCAAGGATGCCGTTTTCGAGAACATGACTTACTCGGATTGGAATGCTGCATTCAGACCCAAGACGATCGGTTCTGACAATCTTGTCCGAATCATCTCAGCCCATGCCGAGGACCCCTTCTTCATATTTCTGGCCAGCTCGGCGGGAGTCATCGGCAGCCGAGGCCAAGCAAACTACGCCGCTGGGAATTGCTTCCAAGACGCTCTTGCTCATAGCTACCGATCTCAAAACAAGCACGCAGTTTCCATCGACCTTGGTCCAGTCCTCGGTGCGGGAATGCTCGCAGACGATGGCGAAATTCTTGACATGCTCCGAGCCAGTGGCTTCTACGGAATCCGACACCAAGACTTCATCACCATGATCACACGCGCAATCGCCATGGACGCTGCTCCTGGGATTGCGATGCCTCCTCAGGTCATCATGGGCATCGGAACTGGTGGCCTCATCCGACAGAACCAGCCAGCTGACCCATACTGGACCCGGACCGCCATGTACGGCTACCTCAACCTGATTGACATGCCGCCTCCTGACCTGACGGTGGTGGATGGCTCTGAGAAGGTGGACATGAGATCCTTGCTCTCCTGCTGCGCCGACACGGATGCAGCTGCTCAGATCGTCACGACAGGCCTATCTCACATGCTATCCAAGGCCATGAACATGCTTCCTGAGGAGATTGACACGGGAAAGCCACCCAACGTGTACGGGGTCGACTCGCTTGTTGCTGTTGGAGTCCGCAACTGGGTTGTGACCAACTGCGGAGTCGAAGTATCGGTGTTTGAGGTCCTAAGCGACAAGACAGTTGCCGAGCTGGGTACAGAAGTTGCTATGAGAGGTGGTTTTGGGTTGGACAAGAACTGAGTGCCAAGTGATGAGCACGATGGATAAGCGTGGTCAGGCTGACAGATCGAGTACCAACTTTGATGTACAGCAGTGCAGAGATGAGTTACAGAACGACGCGGTCGATATGGAGGAATAGGGAAGGGGGGAAGGTTTTCTGTATGTATATAATGTATAATTGAGCAACTCAGAGCTGCGTTGCGTGTAAAGCAAGTGTCAAATGCACATGAAACAAACCAAGTACTGAAACTAAGGTGACACGACATTGCCGATACCAGGCTTCCCAGGATTACGGTATACTCATTATCGCTGCATCTACAATCTCAATCAGTCATGGGCCCCGTTGATGCCGTCGGGCTGCCAAACGGCCTCAACGACACCCATGCGACATCCATCTGCCCTCGTAACACCCTGGGAGCAAACAACGTCAGCACACGCACACAAACAAGAGCAAGCATCAGAGATGAAGCAAGAAACAAACCTTGAAGACAAAGCGCTCATCGGCAGCCCTGAAGAGGTCCTCAAACTCCTTCTCGGTCCGCTCCTGGGCGTTGAGGAGCACCATCATGACCATGTCCATGCTGCGCATCACCTTCTCGTCCCACGGGTTCTCGGACCCGGGCACCCGGAGGCAGTGGTCGTTGATGACGATGCGGGCGCCGGGCTTGAGGGCTGGGATGAGGTTCTTGAGGATCTTGATGGCGTAGGGGGTCGAGTAGTTGTGCATGATCCAGCGGAAGAAGTAGACTGAGAGATTCATGTTAACAAAAACGCTGTGTCAACAACTGATTGCTGGGTGATGAGTTCATACCATCGGCGCCCTTTACAGGCTGTTCTGTGAAAAAGTCATGGGCCTGCAAGGTTATACGCTCGGCCACGTCTTGATCTTCGCAAATCGGCTTGGGAGCGCTCTCGACCGTCTTTGCAAGATCCTGCACCACAAACTTCATCTTCTTCCACTTCTTTCCCAGGTCGACGCACACAAAGCCATGGCTGCCTCCAACGTCAACCAGCGTGCCCTCGTTCGCGTCCACGTCGGACAGGTCGTAGTTGTCGACAAAGTACGCAACCTCGTATCCCTTGCCGCCGGTCAAGCTGGCCATGGCTTGACCCATACGTCTAGCACGCACAGGGTTCTTGCCAAAGGTCGCAAACATGGGCTCCTTGTCGACCGTGTCAAAGGCAACATTAAAGCCGGTGCGCGTGAGCGACGTGGCCTCGGGATAGTCTCGGAGGGCCTGCATGGAGTGGGCGGCCGCGGGGAAGATGTCCTCCGAGTTGAATCCAACCCAGGACCTTAGGTTCGGGTCCTTCAGCAGCATCTTGGAGGCAGCAGTGTGAGCAATGTATCCGGGAGTCGGCTCCTGGAAGATGGTGTTTGTCATGGCATGGCGCAGGTTGCGAGCCAGGTTGATGGGGTCAAGCGTAGTTTTGGATTCCAGCTCAGCCAACGAAATAGGCCTATCCAAAGGGACAAGGCTGGCTACCATTCATTAGACTACCTATAGGTTACCAAAATAAGGTTGGAAATGACTTACGAATGTCGTAGCTGTTGAGAATCTGCAAGCTTACAGTATCCAGAAACTGTGCAACGAACGGGTCAGCCCTTCAAAGCCAAACTCAAAAAACAAGCTTACTTACACTCCAAACACCCCATCTAACGGATTCTCTGGGTCCTCTAACAAGGAGACCTAGTTCATTTGTAGCATATACGATTTCTTGGCGGCTCTTTTGGATATCGTCTGGCAGCGCAGGGAAGTCGCCTGGAGCATCAACATCAAATCCAGGGTCCGGAAGTCCATTCTCCTTCAGGTACCTGTCAAGCTTCTCAGTCTCCTCGGTGATCTTCCTAGCCAGTTGGATCATATGAGACGTTTCCGAAGTCCGACCCACTGGTGCCGCAGGCTCAGATGCCGGTTGAAGTGAATCGTTGGTCATTTTGGAGCGTCTCAGCGGGAATTGTCTCGGAAGAGTAGCTTTTTCTCTCAACAGCGAGGGTGAGTTTTCTGTCTCGGATCAGGGTCAGCAGCTACAACAACAAGCCAAAGCGCAATTCAGCGATGCAGAAGCAAAAGACGTCGGCTCGCGAGCTGGTCCAAAAGCAAGGTGGGCGAGCCAACCCACTTGGCCCTTGGCCCTCGGAGCCAATGGTTTGCCCTGCTAGGCTAGTCGACCGACCGAGTTGATAACACGAGACATTATCGCGCGCCTGAAGCGACTATGGTTGTCCTGGTCCAGGCCCAGACGGGCAACTCCCCGCGGACTGGCCGTCGGAGCAAGCTCCGGAAGAGAAGCTTTTGGGTGCGACCCAGACCAGACCAGACCAGACCAGACCAGACTGATGGGACAATGATGTGCTGTGCTACTGTACGGATAGTCTTGGCATCATCCATTAAGCTCAATCACTCAATTGCCAGTCGTCGGATGCTGCTCAGTGCTTCCGTTGCACAAGACATTGGTGCATATGTTGTGACACAGCAACAATTCCCCGATTGGGCTTGACAGGAACAACCCATGCTTGTGTCTCACTTGGGACGCGTTGCCCAGAGAAGCCATGAGAGAAAACAGGAAAAAGAGTTGTGATACATACTTTGATGTATGGCCGCAACTCGAAACGGGCACAAGACGTAGTCTGATGTCAAAGACACTGTAGGTGAAAGTGCTTTGATCTTCAAGAGATAACACGGGCGAGGATTGTATTGATTATGGCGGTGAGCTTCTGGGTGCAACCAGGCGAGGTACACGTGCAACTGGATCTCGGAGAGAGTTGTCGCACCATGCTCCAAGTCGCCTGAAAGTTGCGAGACTGCCGAGTAGAACGAGTAATGGGGTCATAGATGGGATGTTCTGGAGCACGCCGACGTCCATATCTAATCCAACATCTGCCCCTTGCCTTGCATCGCCTTACCTGCCGGCAGTCTCGGACAACTGTGGCCAAGGATGGCTTCCTCTGTGAACTCCTCGTGCTGGGTCTGATCCCCCGATAGTTTCCGCCGCATTCCATTCCTTTCCCCATAGCCGCCCAGCGGCGCCATCGTTTGCCCGGCTCGGCACGGTGCGCTCCAAACTCTGGCTGCTTGGCGCCTAGGTTATCCTCAGTAAACGCCATCACCTGCCCAATCCTGCCGTGTGTCGTTGTTCCCTTCTCCACACTCCTTTTATAAAGGCTTCTGCCCGTATACCATATGCATCGGCATGTACAGCAGTGCCGAGTTGTCGTTGTACGCCCTTCGGACATTCATCAGAAGCACTTCCACATTCTCACGATCCCATCCCAGACCCCGTGTCAGTGGGCCGAGTGCAATTGCCTGCAGCCCATCTGTCAAAATAGTGCGCCAGTATAGCCCAACCGTCTTAAGGACCTTGTTCTTAGGCCAGGTTCCCAGAGGGACGTGAAAGACCCGCTCCGTGACGTTGATGAAGCCTGCTTCTCGCATCTTTGCCGCCAAGAGACCTCCCGCAGCAGCATGGAAGTTGACTCCCAGCAAAGCAAGTCCTTGCGTAATGAGTGACCAATATTGGGCGACGGGGTGCGCATCTGGAGGAACCATGCCCCCATGCTTTGCGCTGTGTGGATAATGATGGATTTCTTGAAGTTCAATCCAGCCACCTGGTTTGAGATGCCTTACTCCATGTCAGCGCCATATAAATCATCCAGAGGGGGACCCTACTCGAGAGCACGTTGAAAGAGTTTTGGCCAATCCTTGACTGCCATTACAGTATGCCGAGAGTGGATGTAGTCAAAGTGGTTTCGGGGGTGTAGCCAAGGAGACTCGACATCGTCGACCATGAAGCGAACATTGGGTGGCAGCCAGTCTGGTTGGATAGGCGAAAGGTCGATCCCCAGAACGTTTGCGCTCGAGTATTGGTCGCCCACTATTCCAGTCTTAGTTCAGCATCTTTCAGGCAGGTATCGCTCTTCCATGAACTTACTCTCGATCGCCCAGATACCAGTGCCCGTCCCAATGTCGAGAATTTCCTGGGGATGGCTCCCTATAGGTGCAAAGTGGAGGTTCTGGCTGCAAAGCAGCTTCACCATGGCGTGCTTCATGTCCTCTCGTTCCTGTTCCACGTCGTCGTTGGGGAAGTTGTAGGCCCCCTCGCGGAAGCTATGGTAGCGACGTCCATTCTCGTACATGTAGTCCCGAACAGATGAGCCGACCGAGGTACTGGCAGAGGTGACACTGTCACTCTCGTATCCTGCATCAGACGCGCTGTCGCCTACGGTGCTCACTTCGGCGCTGTCGGCAATGATGTTTTCTTCCGCCTCGGCCAGTGCTTCTCTCGAGATAACCTCTTGCTCCACAGTTGACAAGTCGGGGAACATGGAAATTCCGTTGGGATGTGTAAGGGGCGACATAATTAGAGATGACGGTCGCTGTTTCTTGGGCGGCGGGCTCGTGCTGCCGGTCTTTGGGGATTGAGCTGGTCCCTCTGCGGCGCCCTTCTCTTGGGCCATTATGTTGCGAGTCTCTCCCGACGGTGTTGGCGTCGAGGGCTCGGTAGAGGTGAGGTCTAGGCCTGATGGATCCGCGGATGGTTTGCTTGTCTGGGATTGAATGGGGCGGGTGCCTTCTTCAGCTACTCCTGCTTTCGACATGGGTTGAACATAGTCTCGGCCTTGCGCATGACCTTGGCCGTCGAGCGCTCCAGGTTCTGTTCGGCTGACTGGCGCGGAACTCGAGCTGGCATCTGCGAGAGAGTCGTCGGGCTGTGTGGTTTCTCCGGTAGGGAGCGGAAGTGTCCGTCTCGTCTCCCCCTTTTGTTCCTGACTCATGTTTGTGCTAAAGAAAGTATGCGCCGGCGGGAAGACGGATTTAAGCTTGTAAACCTGTACCTGGTGTATAGGAGAGGAGTGGGCTGCCCAAGAAGAATCAGGGCAGTGCCAGGATGACAGCTAGAAATACAATGTCTGCCGGTGCCTTTTCACACGCGTCTGACTGTCTCGACTATGCCGATGCCCATCGGGGGGCCGTAGTGGCGGAGGCGCGAGACGGCAGGCCGAGCGGAGGACGATGCAGCTCGCAGTCAAGTTGGGCTGTCCAGGTTGATCCGATTCAGCTTCCCAGGTTTTGGCTCTGGTTCTGACTCTTGCTCAGGCAGCCTCTGGAAGGCAAGCAGGCGGGCAAGTGGGAGTTATTGGCGGTGAAGCTGGCTTTGGCTGGATTCTCGCACATGTAAGAAGCAAGTTTTCCAGCCTCTTATCAAATGAGACGGGCCGGGCTTGAGGCGCCTGGAATCTCCATGGATTTACAACCTAAGGTAGGTAGGTACACTAGGGACAAGGGACACTAGTCCGAGGGAAGGAGCGGGTGGGGCAGATGCGTCCAGGTCTTGGGGAAGGAGTCCAGGTCTGTGGAACGGGCCGGATTGGATCTAGGGATGGGCTTGAGGCATCTCGCCAAGAAGTGGCAGATGATGGCGAGTGAAACCGCTCGTAAAGCGAGCCTCACAGATGGACGAGCAGCCTGTGGAATCCCCTTAGCGGCCAGGCATTTGACTTTTGTGTCTTGAGCCGTCTTGGCTGGCGTTGCGGTCGGGAACCTCGGTGATTGGCTGGGTCACTTGCCGTCCATTTATATTGGGTGAATGACAAGTCCTATTGTTATGAGCTGCCCTTGAGGCGATGATGGGCTTGGGGTTGATTCATATGTCGATCTTGATTTGCCCGAGGCTTAGTTGCCGATGCACACGAAATGCATGAAACAAATCACATAATAAATCATGTGCGAAAGCTGCAAGTCCTTCGTGGCGACCTGCTCTTGGTTAAAAATGCGGCTGCGTCCTGCAAATGTAGAAGAAACAATAAACACAAACATCAGCTCTAAACCTCCAAGATGGTTGCCATAACCCCTGCAAACCCCTCGCCTTTGCCTACTTGCCCACCCAAGATAGATACATGCATGCAAATATGATCTGATGGATCTACAATCAATCCATCATGATATCAATCAATCCCAAAGTCTACCCTGTTGCTTAGCGCGTCCGTTCCAAATTAGGTGTGTGTAACGTGTGACAGTCTACGCCATGTCACTGAAGTTCCTTCCACCACTACCCTCTCTCAACATCAACATCAACATCAACACTCCTCAACAAGGCAAGCCGTGAAGCTGACATGTCACCTCAAGACCCTCTCGCATTCGCATTGTTCCGACGACATTGGAATCGAGTCAATTGAACCCTACAATGGTACATGCAGGGTACCTAGGCAGTAAATGCAAAGCCACCCCTCAACCCACACACGCACCACGCGTATCCACTTTTGCTCAAGATATCCATTCCAACGTCACCATCAACCCCAAGCAAGGCACTTTCTTTGATGCACTTCAGCCTCCGTGGCTGCCCTCCCGAAATGTCTCGACCTGCAAGCTTCACCCACTGCGTCGGAAGCCCGGCCTTTAGCCCCGAGGACCTCATCCAGGATGTCGACCGCCAGAGGCAAGCCCTGGATCTGCTGGCCAAGGATGATCTCTACAACGCCAGCCGAGTGCTGCTGCAGCTCCCCGAGGAGGACCTCTACACATACCATGCCGTAACAAGCGTGAGGCTCGCTCAAGTGCAGCGCGTCGTCAGTCTTGGTGGTGTCAACGGCTTACACACCTGGTACCGCAATGAAGACGGTTCGCCTGTAAGCAAACTCGCTTCTTGACGATGTAGAGATGACAAGAGGCTGAAAGCTGCTGCAGAGAGATGCGCCTTCGCAGGCTGACATTGAGGCTTACATCTCCATCTTCAACCCGGCAACGGCCACGGCCGCGGTGCTCAAGAACTTGGGGACAAACGCCAAGAAGGGCTCGACCCGGGGAGAGGTGGCGGCTAACTTGGACGAGAAGAGATACCTGCACCCGGCGCTCACGGCGAAGCTCACCGTGCCCAAGTGCAAGAAGCCCCCGAGTGCGAACCCCTACTACGATTTTTGGGCGTGGTCGTGCCGGTCACTCGAGTGGTGCGGCCCTTGTCCGGCGGCAGAGCGTGTGGCCACCAGCCATCACGTCCTCCCCATCTTCATGCACCACTTTGGCTGCGCGACACCATCGCATGAGAGCCTGTCCATACTCAACACGTTGGCCGACGGGCGGCCCATCGCCGAAATTGGCTCAGGCAACGGCTACTGGGCATTCATGCTTCGCCGTTACGGCCTGACGGTGCATCCGGTGGACAACATGCAGAGCGAATGGCGAGTCAACTGGGTTGCCGACACGGTCATATCGGACGGCGTCAAGTGGTTGCGCAAGAATGCAGGCGGGAAGGACATGGTCCTATTACTCGTGTATCCCGTAGTCGGTGGCGGAGTTGGCGGAGGCACCGAGGGGGGGTTCACGAGGAACTTGGTGACGGCATTCCAGGGCGACACCATCGCCGTCGTGGGCACGCAGAATCACAACGGCTACACGGGGTTTAAGGGTATGACCATGGACAAGTTCATGGAGAGGGAGCACAAAGAATGGACCAAGGTGGTGCAGATTGCCTTGCCGAGCTTCGGAGGCAAAGATGAGGCGCTATATGTTTTCCAACGAGGAGAACGAGTGCCGCAACAAGAATAAATATATCCAGACTTTTCTAGGTTGCCATTCGTCGCCTCTTCAGCTGGTGCAACACTGCCACTCGCCCAGCCCACGTCAAATTCAACCTCGGGGGTCGAGACAGCCGAGTAGGGCTTCCCCCAATGGTGCTTTGGGTTTGCCAAAGGTCTTGAGCCAGAGCTGAGATGCTGATCAAGGGCGTTGTTGGCATGATGTCACGGAATCGTTCGGATGGAGCAACAGGTGAGACACTCGAGAACTTCGGTCAAGGGCTGATCAATGTTGACGATGATGCCTGCTGAGTTGACATTGACCAAGGACGCAACAGTCACGCCACAGAGTGCTTTTCAATCCGACATGGTGCATCTCAACCCTGGGTTTTGGCCCCCAACATGACCATGACCACCTCCCACGTCTGAAAATGCGTCTGAAATGCCGTCGTCAGGTCACATCGTAATATCCATCCAACCTCTTCCATCCATCAGCATCCGCATGCGTCAAGACACCCCGCCAGCCCCGCCAGACAGCTTCTGATCCCCTGCCGTCAGCCTCTCCCCTCTCTGAACTGATGGAACAGCCCCAGCAAGCGGCCCGGTGAACTCTGTTAGCGCTCGGGGTCGCCCGCGAGACGGCGCGCCATTGGCCTGCCCTGTGGACATCTCCTGCAGACGCTGCATCGCCGCTCCAGGCTGCTTCCCTTGGCGCCTCGGCCTTGACCCTATGACGGGCAAAGACGCCTGGGATGCCCTGGGATTGGAGTTGGCCTTGGCGCAAACTGCTCCAGAGATGGCCCTAAAAGCTCCTGCGGGTGAGGTTTCAGCCCGGACCGCCCGCCATTGACGGTGGCGTGTGACCCAACGAGCGAGAGGCAGGCTTTACTGCAACGGGAGCTCAATCGGGCGTCTGCTTCGCGAGTACGAAACGATGGATTTTCCTCCTCTTTATATTACTCCATCCTCTTCTCTTCTCTTCTCTCCTTCCAACCTTACCATTGTCGCAGTTTCTCTGCTCCTTGTTGTCAGAGAACGTGGGCATCGTGTCGCGACCCCACGAACCATCCCCCGCTTTGCGCTCTCGGATCGCCGTCCAAGCTAGATCCTGAAGTGATCGCTGGGCCTGAGCGCTGAGCGAAAAAAGACAAGGACAAGAGATCATGTCTCTCAACGTCGACGACCGCTCGAGAAAGGGCCGCTCTAGGTCCCGATCCCGTGATCGCCGCTCCAAGGATGAAGCTCCCTCCGAACGCCCCGGCTACGGCGACCGCGAATCGAGCTACATTTACCCCGAAGACGACCTTGATGATCGCTACAATCGCCCCGGCGACCCCAAGGCCAGCGGCGCCCTTCCTTACCCTGAGGAGGGCGGTCTCTACTCAATGGTTCCCGGCGAACAAGGCAACTACTCCCAGCAGCCAACATACCGAACAGCTTCTCCGCCCCACGACTCGCCGTACCGCGCTTCGCACGAGAGGGTAGACAACAATCCGCCTGGAGCTTTCCCAGAGGACAATCGTCGCGAAAAGGAAAAGCAGCCCTACACACGCACTGTAGAGCCCCGCGACGAGAAGGAGAAGCATGACCGCCGCCAGGAGGAAGAGGAAGACAAGTTCAAGTTTCTCCCGCAAAAGTACAGTCGCAAGATCGCCGCAAAGATCACCGGCCACTCCTCGGACAGCGACAAGGAAAAGGAAAAGGAGAAGGACAAGAAGGACAGCCGTAGTCGCAAAGACAAGTATGATGACGACCTAGCTTATGGGAAGCCCTCGACGCCTGCGCGCCCCAAGGGCGGCCCGTCAGACGACTTGGCTTACGGCAAGGCCTCGGGAATACCCTCAACCGCTAGCCAGGCTGTGTCTGGTTCTTATGGCGGCAACAACCCAACTACAACCCGCGGCGGTGTCTACACCGGTGCTGCTCCCACTCGCGATCAGTACTACCCTCAGGAGCACCACGGCAATGTCCCTCCAACTAAGGATCAGTACTATCCTCAACAGCCTGGTGGCGTCCCACCGTCTAAGGATCAATACTATCCCCAACAGCAACCAGGTGGTGTTCCTCCCTCCAAGGACCAGTACTATCCTCAGCAGCACAGCGGTGCTCCTCCCAAGGATCAATACTACCCCCCGCAGCAGCCCACGTATACACACGGCGATCACGAGTATGACCCTGACCGACGACGACCACTCAGCCCGGCCGTAGACGAGTATGGCCCTCGAAGGTCAAGGGAGGACGCATACAGGACCGAGTACAGCTCAAATGTCTTGACCGTTGAGCCCAAGGACCGTGATCGCGACAGGTCCCGCGACCGCCGCAAGGAGAAGTCTGAGGGCCGAAGTAGCTCGGATAGGCTTGGGGTCGACTCAAGCAGCCGAAAACGTGAAAAATCTCGAGATCGATCTCGCCGAAGGGAGAAGTCGCCTCATCACCACAAGCACAGATCGCGATCCAGGGATGGACACCGCCGCAAGGACAAGTCTCCTGCGCCTCCGACTGAGAAGATGTCATCTCTCAGCGTAAACACTGCGATGGCTGGCGGACTGGCAGTCGGTGGACTAGCAGCTGGCGCATCTCTTGCCAATGCCCCGCCGTCGCCCATGTTGGAGTCGTACTACGGCACCTACCAGGCCTGCTCGCCCATGCCTTCGCCTCTCTTGCTACCCTCTGCCGATGATAGCAAGGCCCTCGAGCCACTCTCTCCTCTCGGCTCCGACAACGAGGGTGACGGCAGACGTCGCAGCCGACGCGCTCGCTTCCATGATGCCGAGGACATAACGACCCAACTCGCGCAAGCTCTCAAGAGCAGCCACCGGCTCGACACGGCGCCGCTCATCGAGATCCTGCCCAGCCTGACGCACGAGCAGGTTATGGAGCTGCGGGCCGAGTACAAGCGGCTCGTCAAGACGGGGCCGGAGCGCAAGGGCGTTAACCTCGCCAAGCACATCCGCGCCCGCCTCAAAGACGAGGACCCGCTGCTCATGAAGGCCTGCTACTCGGTCGCCCTGGGCAGGTGGGAGAGCGAGGCCTACTGGGCCAACTTCTGGTATCAGGGCGACAAGACGCGCCGCGAGCTCCTCATCGAGTCTCTCATGGGCCGCACCAACGGCGAGATCCGCCTCATCAAGGAGGCCTTTACCGACAAGAAGTACGACAACAGCCTCATCAAGTGCATGAAGGAGGAACTCAAGGAGGACAAGTTTAAGAAGGCTGTCCTCATGGTCCTCGACGAACGCCGGATGGAGGAGTACGACCACTACGGCCGCCTGCAGCCCCTCGACTATGGCCTGGTCGATCAGGACGTTGCGGACCTGCGCCGTGCTGTCAGATCTGAGAAGGGTGGCGAGACGGCCATGATCACCATCATTGTCCAGCGAAGTGACTCTCACCTGCGTGCCATCCTCCAGGAGTATGAGAGGCAGTTCCGCGCCAACTTTGCCCGCGATGCCCTCAAGAAGAGTGGAAACCTAGTTGTAAGTGTCTCATACTTGTCTATCTGACGTCAACGGCTAACATTGTCTCAGGGTGAACTCCTCGCGCATATTCTCAACGGCGTCATCAACCGACCCGTCCGAGACGGTCTCCTGCTTCACCACGCCATCTCTGCGTCTCGCAAGGACGGCCTCCGTCGGGAACTGCTCATCTCTCGTCTCGTCCGGTACCATTGGGACCCTGACCACATGCGTGCCGTCAAGCAGGCCTACCGCGAGCGTTACAACAGGAGCCTGAGCGATGCTGTGCGGGAGGCCACCAGTGGCGAATGGGGCATGTTTTGTGAGGAGCTGTGCATAGCGCGGACGCCCCCTGATGTGAGGAGGTTTGACAAGATCAGCTACAGTATGAGGTGAGCGTGATGGGTGAGTTTGGAGGCATATGTGGGATTGAACAGCATGTATTTTGGTCACGTCATGAAGTCGCATGTTCCAATAGCGCAGCCACGGCCTATTTTGTTTTTGTCATTGTCATGAAGCGTCTGGATAGGTACCATCAGTTCCATAGATATCACTTAATCCATCTCCTTTCTGGCTACCCCTCTAGCTCTAGAGACAGACATATCCGTGACTACGACCTCTTGGAGCCCTTGCCTCCTCGGCCTCCCTTGCCTTGCCCCTTTCCACCACCGCCACCCTTCTTCCCGCCACCACCACCACCACCTCCTCCGCTACCGCCAGACATCATGACCCTTACTTTGCCGACTGGCACGACGTTGAACGTCTCCTCGGGCTTGAGTGCCTTGATCAGCTCCACCTCGCGCGGCCACATGCGCTCCGAGTCACGGCTGCTCTCGTCTATAGCCCCCTTCTTGCTCGAGCCGGCCTTCCACCTATCGAGAACCTCCTTGACGGCCTTGCCCTTCTTGGTTGCGCCGGGCTGGAGCTTGACCTTGTACTTGAAGCGTCCCAGGGCGTTCCAGGGCGCGCAGACAGGGATGGCTTCGAGGATCTCGTCGCCGGGCAGTGGCGTGCCGACGAGAGCATCCAGCTCCGTCATATGGCTAGCTTCGTCGAGGTCGAGCATGTCGATCCCCTCGTCCATCATGACACGTCGAATCTCCTCGTGCTCGGCAGTCTCCTTCTGCTGCCTTTGATGTTGTGCCCGCCGTCGCTCCTTGGCGGCTGCGAGTTCTGCCTCACGCTCTGCTTTGGCCTTTGTCTCGGCTTCGGCCTTCTTTTGGCCGACTGTTGCACCGATCAAGGCCTCGGCCGCGACGCGGTCATCCTCATCTTGGTCCTTGTACTTTGCGGCAATCTTCTTGGCCTTGCCTCGCTGTCCACGCTTGGCAGGAGCTTTCTTCGTCGAGGCCAGGCCTGGGGTGCCAGTTCTCGACGTGGTGGCGGATGCCTCGGGAGACTCGGATGGCTCTGCGATAGACTCGCTGGGCTCTGCGTCTTCAGCTTCAACACCTTGGGACTCGGTGGTTTCCTGTGTGGGTGTTTCCTCGTGAGTTGGCACGTCTGAAACCTTGAGTTCAGAGACGCCTTCCTCAGCCTCATCGACATCATCGTCATCATCATGACCTTGTCCATGGCCAAATGCCTGGAGAGGGTTGTCACGAGGCTTCTCGTCACGCTGATCATCTTCCGACTCGTCGTCTGATACATCGTCGAGGTGTGCTGCTTCGCTCTGCTCAGCCTCGGCGCTTCCCTGTCCAACCTCGACTTGAGGGGTCGTTATTCCCGAAACTGAATCGCCAATTGCAGAGTCAACATCGTATAGGCGGTGCTTTACATGCTTCGCCTTGCTTTCCTCACTGATCTTGAAGACGACTCCCAAGCCAAGGAGAAGCTGCGCTGGGGGTAGAAAGTTCTTCTTTCCGCGAACCATGAAACTTCCAGTTGGCAGAAACTCTCCAGTTGGCGCTGACTTTGAGACCTGGTCCGCGTCAACCCACCAAGCAGACATGCCGGCTTTCGAATCCCAGGCATCCGAGGAGCATACGGCGAGCGAACCTGCCTGGGACAGCGTCGCCGGGGGAATGGGCGCATCCGGCGTCTTGGGGTTATTCTTGATGATGACGCTCGATGCTCCATGGAGGTCGGCATGACAGTAGACGTCGCCCTTGCGCAAATACCTCTTGTAAACCATCTCGTTCTGCTGTGCATCCTTGCCGCCGATGACGAGGTAGCCATCAGATGAGATGAACCAGATGAACTTTTCAAACCACAGCTGCTTGCGGATCGGCTGGAGCAGTGCCTTCTCTTGCTTCAGTCCCTTCTTAAGGTCTTGGGTGATCTTTTGCTCTGCGTTCTTGAGGGCTCTTGAGGCCTGTTGTTGCGTCTTTTCTTTCTTGACGGCCGCCGACTTGCGTTGGTCGAAGTACTCCCTGGCATTGCTCCAGGGGCTGAGACCGAGGTTGATTTCCACGCTCAGCACCTTGCTGAGCTGCTTTCCCTTTGTCGGTGCCGAGTCCTCTTCCTCTTCCTCGGCACTCTCGTCGTCGTCTGTCTCGTAAGGATCGTCCTCTTCCGGCTCGAACTCTTCTTCTGCCAGTTCAAGCGTGATCAAGTTCTCTGCTAGATTCAGGGGCAGCTTGATGATTTCCGCCACCGGATTGTGTCGTTTCTTCTCACGCTCAACCAGCTTCCCAACATCCACCCAGTCCATGCCTTGGCTGAGCAGTCCGTTGACCGCATCCATGGCTTCCTGGACCCACTCGACGTTGGCCTCGATAGCGGCAGCTTTGCGAAAGTTGAGGTTCTGCGCCTCCTGTAGACCCTCGATCCGCTTCGCTTGCTCCTGTTTTGCGGCATCCAGCTTTCGTTTCGCCGTCGCCTCTCGCTCGCTAAGTCGCGATTCAAGTTTTTGTCCCTCGAGCGAAGAAAAGAACTCATCAACCGTCTCGTTGTATCCCTTAAATTCGATAACCTCTATGGCGGGATCCTTGCCGAGCTTCTGGGGAACGAATGGGTGGAAGTCTTCATAGAGAAGGTTTTCCCGCTTCGGTTTCGAATCATCATCCTCGGCGCCCTCGGGCTTCTCTCTGCGCTTTGCGAATATGTAGCCGGTACATTCTCCTGAACTAGTAAGCTCGTCAACCGTTTTACGAGCCTCCGTCAGTGACTTGACCAGGTCGTCCAGCAAAGCTTCGTTCGCCAGAATCTCTTCCGGCTTGATAGAGGTGTCAAATTTGTTTGTGTGCAACGAGTGATCCACAAGCACTGGTGGTATCTCGGTAATGGACACAGCAAGACTCTTTCTCAGATCACCGCCAGGTTTTCCCTTCAGCTTTTTTGAAGAGGCGGCTGCTGCTGCTGCCTTGTTCACCGCAGCCTGGAGAGCATCGCGAACCCTTTCCTTTGTCAAGGGAGGTATCCCCGCAAAGTTCTGCCTGTTCTCGAGAGAATATTGTAGTCCGACCCGCTGCGGTTCTTGGCCTTCGCCCTCCGAGACGGTTCTCGCAAGGGTCAGGATCTTGAGGTCGGCATCGGTTAGGATGATGTTACCGCTCTGGACAAGTGTTAGCTACAAATCTTCACCGGGACTGAACGACAGAGGCACGTACGGCAAAGAACTCTAGGAACAGTCTGTATTGTCCATCACTAAACTCAAACTCGAGGACTCGATCGGTTCCCACTTGGCTAACAGACGTCAACCGCCGGGTCTTCAGGAACTTTCGAAGCCGTGCGACAAAGGCTGAAGGAGCGGCGGCGGTCGTGCGGGCAAACTCGGTCAGGTGGCAGCGGAAGCCGGTGTCGATGACCAGCTGCTTCTTGTTATCCGGCTTCGCGAACTTGAGGAGGAGGATCTTGGACGAGAGGTCGTAGACGTTGGAGAGTCGCAGAGTCACCAGGCGCTGCTGGAGCTCGTGTGCGATGACCTATGGGCAACGGTCAGGCGCATGATCCCAAGAGGCAGGCTCGACATAGCACTCACTTTGACATCCAAAGAAGAAAACCTCTGCTTCATCCTGATATACACTTCCCAGGGCAGGGATTATACGTCATACAGAGACTCGAAAATCTCAATCTCAACCTCTTCCTCACAGCACCCGTCCATCGTGGGGTAGTTGGTTGGAGGGGCATGCTGACATCATCTCTCACGTGACATGACACGAGATCATGATCCTGCACCACTGAGTCTATAGCCTCATGAACTTGCGATCTGGGACGTAGGATTGCCATTTGGGAGTTTTCAAGGCATTCGCGGGATCAATTCCGGCCAACGAAACAGACGAGGGGTTCCAAGGAGGTTGCATACATCGGGATGGGTCGGATCTGACCTGCCAGACATTATCTCTTGCTTTCATGCCCCCTGCAACAGCATTGATAGTCCAAGAAGCTTGTGAGAGGCCAAGAAAGACTGGAAGAATGCGGCGTGAAGTCTAGATGCCACCATGCTGAACTCAATGCATCATTGGCATGGCCAGAGACCAACGGGCTTGCATCGACCACCACTGGAGTGGTTCGGAGCATGCGCATCAGCAGCTTGAGTGAGGTGATGACGAACGACATGCACATCCAAACCCCATCGGCACTCGTGTTTGCAGAACTGCTACCCCAGGTTTGTCTTAGACATCGGCTACAGCGCAAATCAACAGGCTGGCAATCTCGCTGGCTCTTCTGACATGAGATTGTTGCAGATGCATCTAATGCCGTTAGGCCGAGGCTCGTAATAGAGCAAATTACCAATTCCTCCCCTAGAATAGCAACCAACGACAAGGTGCAACATATTCCGGGAATCAAACAACCGCGAAACGCGTCCCACACAGTACGAGCCGGAGCCAGGTGCGACCGCGGTAGAGACGCGGCCCCAGAGACTAGTGACAAGGCTTGTGCTGGTGGTCTGAGGCTATCTCACCAGCCCTGGAAAAGGTCCTGACTGGTGGCTCTAGAAGGCCAGCTGGAAACCCACACCAATCTAAAGTACGAGAACAAGGAAACTTATGTCAGCGGAGTAGCATTGGACATGAGGAGTTGTCACAGCAACCTTGAGCCCAGGCCCCTGAGAACGACCTTGGCGTATTAGCGCTCCGTAGCCCCCTGGATTTGTTGTTGATGAAGATTGTCTGAGCTGGGATGAGGCACAGTGTGTGCAACGAGGTAAGAACAACTCTCGGGCGAAACATGTGATCCATTGGGACCCGTATCAGAGCCAGCGGTCAGGAAGAAACCTTGCTGCAGCTGAGGGTGATCATGACGGCCCCGATTTCGACAGGCGTCAACCACAATTCATAAAATATGGAGGCTGGGGGATCGCTAGGGACAGCCCAAGATTGGCAGAGTTTGGCGTTTGCAGTTGCGGAGACGCCGAGGCCCCCCAATCCCATCCATTCTCGTGCTGAAGCGGCGCCCGTCACGTCGCAGAGCGAGGCCAAGGCGAGGGAGGCAAAGTACTGTAACCCACCCTGCACACCAGGCGATTCGCCGTGGAGGCTCGTCCTCAGGTGCGACCATGGCTGACACTGCGTACACTAAATAATGCACTTGCATAAAGGCGAGGGAGGATCCAATCGCGGGCTTCCACGATATCACCCGCACCCGTTCATTACGAGTTCCTGGATGCCTGATCATCCGTCATTGCTGCAGCTGTACGAAGCTTGATGTGTCGAGCTTGGAGCAGTCCGAGGGTGATGCTGAATTTGAGGAGGTTGGGGATTTCATGTGGCAGCCAATGAGCCGAGGACACCACTTCAAGAGTGCCCGGGAGCGTCCCGCCGCCACGCGGTCTCGTCAAGTTGTGACCATCCATTCAACCGTCCAAAGGTAATTATTGGAATACGCTGCCGACTTGAGTGATTCCGTCAATGGTGACGGCTCTTGGCAGCGGCACTCGCCCAGCCATCCACTTTCTCAGCTGTGCCATGGCTAAGCTGAACAAGCCCAATTCGACACGAGCCAAAGGGCCCCCCTGGCCTCAAACAGAGTAAACAGGAGCTCGCAACAAACAGTAACAAATAGTTGGTCGGGGACACTGTACCATTGCGGGCTGGAGCGGCTCGACGGCTCCACACCCTGAACATGATGGGTTGGTGGTGGCGCCGAAGGAGAGTTGTCAGTGGCCAAGGCTCAGACCAGGTCAAATTTTGCTTTTCTCCATGACGCGGGCTCTTTCATCAGGTCGCCAGGAACAGACCAACGAAACGGGGCCGAGCTAAGATGAAGGTCGAGCCAGGGGGGAGGAGATGAAAGATCGCCGGCTCCAATGTTCATGCTGTCTAATCCGTGGTTCATCTCGTTCCAAGAAACCAGCCAGCCACGCGGATACAGCGACTGGAAGGAGAGCGGTGACGGGGGAACGATATCTCATCTCATATGGGGTTCCTCTTGCCACTGTGCAATAACTCTCATCTGGAGGTGCCACTCGAGGGCCCTGTCTGGGAGCATGGGGCCTCGTCTCATCTGGCCGAGGGAGGCGGGAGCTCAGGAGCTGTGGGCGAGAGATGGTTGGAGCTGGGGGAAGCTGGCTGACGCGGAAAGCTGGCTGGCTGACTGGCGACTGGCTAGAGCTAGGGGCAGGAGCTAACTCACATCAGACATGAGCTCTCGGAGCTCTGCTGGCCACTGTCTCTGGCTGAGACGCAGGAGGAAGGGTTAAAGTGGCCCCAGAGGTCGCGGTGGACCTGGCTAGCGGATGGTGTGGTGGGGCCATCGGCAGCACGGGGTCCGGGAGGAGGATCTATACTTGTTCCGGATATAGGTAAACAACAGGCTCAACAGACATCCCTGACATGTAAACACAACGACTGGCAGAGAGACGCCCAACGGCAACCAAGTTGGACAATCGACACGCCCCCCGGAGGGTGTCTCTTTTGGCAGAGGGAGAGCTCTGGTCGTGAGACGGCTTGGACGGAGCAACAGGACGGATCAACAGGACGCAGCCGAGGGAGCAACACACTGAGGCAGAGTTGTCCAATCCCGCCCCCGTCTTCAAAAGCCCAGTTTCGTTCCGTCAGGTCCCTCTTCTCATCCTCCTCCCTCCAATTATCGCCATCCACCTCACCGTCGAAGAAACAGAAGACTCTGACGAAAAGAACGACTGAAGGCCTTTGCTCGCCATCTACCGATTCTTTTCAAATCTCCGACTTTTGTTTCCAGGAACAAGAGCCAGAGGATTCTTCTTGTCATCCTTTCGAGCTTCGGAAGGTTGTATGAGAAGGTTCTCTCGCGCCAGCAAAAGTCGCAAACCTGGACTTTGAGGCTCGCGTCCCCGTCCCCTTCAGCATCTTCCCATCGACATATCGGGAAAGCGAATCCCACACCCAGACCGTCACCGAAACCCACGAAGAGGTTGAGATCAAACCCCAAAAGCCACAAGCCGGACGGGAAGGTCAATACTCTTCTGTCTCCGTCACCGCCGAACAGGTTCCTCCCCGCGAAGAACGGTACAGCGAAGAAGAGGTCCATATCACGCGTGAAGAAGAACGTTACCGCCGTCCCGGTGTCCAGAAATTCGAGCAAGAGCAGTTTACTATCCGCGAAGAGCACCGACGGTACGTTTTGATTTTCAGTTCCAGTTACTCCGTCTCGTTTCCCCCGTTTCTTTTCGGTTCGAAAGGAGACAATTTCCCCCGTGGTCTGAGAGGAGGGAGAGGAAGAGGAGCCTCGCTTTCAAACCTGGCCTTGCTTGCACTCTCTGTTTTCGTCCCCTTTTGCTCTGATCCATGATCATCGATGGGGACGTGCCAGAACATGCCCAACAATAACAACAACAACAACAACAAAACAACACGGGCGATTCTTGCTCTCAGGCGGAATCCATTGCCGCCGCCCCTGACCTCACTCACTCGTCTCCTTTCACTTCTATTCCCCTTACTCTCGCTTGGGCTTGGCCGACTGGCTCTTACCCACTCTGCAAGCGCGCGTCAGCCCCCCCTCTCTCCCTTGTCTCGTCCCCAGCCATCTCATCCATCCTCGTCTCATCACACCAACACATCAACACACACCCCTCCCCCTGTCCAATGCCACCTTGGCCCACCTCAGCTGGGATGGCTGGTCCGCCTCCCCAAATTACTTTTTCCTACCTCCCCTGTCATCAAGCCCTTGGCACACTAGCCCGCTGGCCTGAGCCTGGCCTGAGCAGGCCAGTGGAGCTTCTCAGGGGCCGCCCGCCTCCCGTTGCCATATGAGACGCAAGCGAGATGCAATAGACATCCATCAGCTAACACAGACAAATCCAGACCTGAACCTCCTTCCCAATACACTACTTCTCACGTTCACGTAGAGACCGACACCCACCGTCATCCCTACTACTCCACCCCCGTTGACCTTGCTGAGCGAGAATACCGCCAGCGCTACCGCCCCAGCACCGCCTTTTCCACTGTAGACCCTCCTTCTCGTCCTCAGTACCAAACACAAGACACCTTCCAGGTCTCCAACTACACCATCGAAGGCCGTCCCGCTCCCCAATACCACTCCTCTGAGAAGACTGAGATCAACAACTTCACTGTTGAAGGACGCTCCTCTCACCCTCAATACCACACCACCGAGAAGACCACCGAGTTCAACAACTTCACCGTTGACGCTCAATCTTCCCGACCTCAATACCACTCCTCTGAGAAGACTGAAGTCAACAACTTTACTGTTGACGCCGGATCATCTCGTCCCCACTACAACACCAAGGAGAAGACTGAAATCAACAACTTCACCGTTGACGGACGATCTTCCCGACCCCAGTACAACTGTACCGAGAAGACCGAGATCAACAACTTCACTGTTGATACCCCTTCTTCCCGCCCCCAGTACAACACCGCCAAGTCTACCCACGTCAACGAGTTCACCGTTGACACCCCTGTCTCTCGTCCCTCATACAAGAAGGACGTGAAGTTCGCCGAAGAAACCGTTCAGACTTCCAAGGTTACCAAAGACAACAAATCCAAGATGGGTTACTACGACGAGGACGGTATGTATAGAAGAATCCCTTCCACCCTCATGTCTCCCACAGAGGGCCACTGAGCTCCAATGATCCGCTCAAGACAGTCAGCTAACTTGCCCAGCAGGTCAGTACCACTCCTTCCGCTCCGGCCTTCACAAGCTGGGCGACCGCATCGCCCACCCCGGACGCCGTGAAGCCGAGTGCGAGGCTCCCCGCCCCCGTCCCGGCGACTCTGCCGAGGCTTACCTCCCCAACACCGTGACCATCCCCTGCCACCACGTCCGCCTGGGCGACTTCCTCGTCCTCCAGGGCCGCCCCTGCCAGGTCATCCGCATCTCCACCTCCTCTGCCACCGGCCAGTACCGCTACCTTGGTGTCGACCTCTTCACCAAGCAGCTCCACGAGGAGTCCTCTTTCGTCTCCAACCCCGCCCCCAGCGTTGTCGTCCAGACCATGCTCGGCCCTGTCTTCAAGCAGTACCGTGTCCTCGACATGCAGGAGGGCCAGATCGTCGCCATGACCGAGACCGGCGACGTCAAGCAGGGTCTCCCCGTCATTGACCAGTCCAACCTCTACGCCCGTCTCAGCCAGGCTTTCGAGTCCGGCCGCGGCTCCGTCCGTGTCCTCGTCCTCAACGACGGCGGCCGCGAGCTCGCTGTCGACATGAAGGTCATCCACGGCTCCCGCCTGTAAGCAGCGTGTCAAGTTTTCTCTGAGAGAGGGCACCGCTTGTAATGCGACTTTTCCTTCTACCCGCAACCTCAATCCGAGGCCGGGGGCGGCGCTTCTGGCTCTTCCCTCAGCGATGAGGGTGGAGGGCCAGGGCTGGTCTCGGTCTCGCCTGTAACATGTCAAGATAGCTGGGGGATCTGTTGTATGAAGTGGTTCAACTTTGTTTGTGTCGAGATTGGATAAAGCAACCGGAAATATGGAGTCTTTTGCGTAGAAGGGAAAGTTCCTGTACATGGACTGTAGTAATTGACAAGTGATTCCATATCTCATACATCTTTTGTCTCTTCACCAACCTTTAGTCTACCTCTATGATACTTGTCGTGATTGTACATGCTTATCATCTGTTGTGAAGTTTACCAGCCGAAGGTCCATCAAGGTTCTGGTCACGCGTCACACTAACCCTGAATGGAAGTCAGCTCGTGTCAGCCGATACCGCGTTGAAGCTACGCTACCCTATGTCTTTGACTTGAGCTCGATGCAAGCCATCTCTGAGCACTCATGTCATGGAAATGCATCTATTCACTGGTTAAATGAAATCTATCTGACAATCTCATGCTGTAGTCATCGATTTCCGTCTCTATCTTGGTGCCTGCCGTCCCGTGCCCCCGATTCCATCAATCTTGCATACAGTTTCAAGGTGCTTCCCTTCCCCGCCCCAACGTAGCCAACCACCTTTAACCCAAGACGGCAACCCTGTTGTCCTCATGTCGCCTTATACGGCAAGATGGTGATTGATAAGGAATGCGCGTGACGTTCATAGCCACGATAGACTCCCCCCCTCTCGCTCCCACCCGCTCCTTATACATTCAACTCTCCACGCTCGACAAGTTCAAGCTCTCCTACAGGTTCATAAAGCTCTGTTTTGTCGCGATAGACTCGCACGTACCCAGTCACAACCACACTCGTCTGATCTACAAACCTACCCGAGACATCACCACATCATCGCAATGGGTGCGCAGCAATCCAAGGCCGAGCCTACGCTCTACGAAAAGGCCGTTCTCGAGCGCCTCCAGAACCTACAGGTTCAAGACCAAGATGACTACGTTGAAGTTACCAGTGGCGCCGAGAAGTACTCCATTGGACCGCTGATCCGAGATGCTGAAGGTCTCCCGCTGCATGTTCTCGAGTCGTGGCAGGCCGCCATCATCAAGGATCCAAAGAATAAGTAAGAGACTACCCCAGTCAAGCCTTCATCCCTACGCATTCAAAGGAACTAACTGAACCCAAAAGGCTCGCCCTCACAGCCCTCAGCTCTGCGAACCCGCGCCAGGTTCTTACCTCGCTGCCGACCGAGATCGCAGACCAGCAGATCTACAACGTCAAGATCCCGTTCGAAGGCGATCCTATTACAAACCAGCGCTCCAGCGGTCGATGCTGGCTCTTTGCGTCCACCAACGTATTCCGAGTTGCCCTCATGAAGCGCTTTGACCTTGAGAGCTTCGAGCTGTCGCAGCAATACCTCTTTTACTGGGACAAGCTAGAGAAAGCCAACTGGTTCCTCGAGCAGATCATCGATACCGCCGCCGAGGATCTTGAAGGCCGCGTTGTCCAGACCCTGCTCACTGATCTGGTATCCGATGGTGGCCAGTGGGACATGGTATACAACCTGGTCGAGAAGTATGGCCTCGTGCCCCAGACCCTCTACCCCGACAGCTGGAATGCCATGAGCTCCGGTATTTTGAATAGTCTCGTCAAGACCAAGCTTCGAGAATTCGCACTTAGGCTTCGGGCCCTGGCCAACTCCAAGAACGGGATCTCTGCCGCCGCCATCTCCTCAGCCAAGGACAAGATGCTGCGTGAGATCTCCCTCATCATGACTCTCCTGCTGGGTCCACCCCCGAACCCCGAGGAGGCCTTTACCTGGCAGTACAACGACAAGAACGGAAAGGCTCACCAGCTCAAGACCACACCCAAGGAGTTTGCCAAGAACATCTATAGCCCAAGCTTTCCCGTCACATCCAGCACCGTCGGCGGCATGATCTCACTTGTGCACGATCCGCGCCACGAACCTCTATCCCACCTCTCAGTCTCCCGGCTTGGCAACATTGTCGGTGGCCGGGGAATCAGCTATGTCAACGTCGACATCGATACCCTCAAGGGTGCATGTGTCAAGATGCTCAAGGCCGGTCTCCCCATCTTCTTTGGCAGCGACGTAGGCCAGTTCAGCGACTCCAGGTCTGGTATCATGGACCTCAACCTCTACAACTATGAGCTTGGCTTCAACACCAGCCTGCTCGGTATGACCAAAGCACAGAGGCTGATGACGGGCGAAAGTAAGATGACCCATGCCATGGTGCTGACGGCAGTACATCTTGATGAGCAGACGGGTAAGCCGGTCCGCTGGCGAGTGCAGAACAGCTGGGGCACCACGGCCGGAGACAAGGGATGGTTTGTCATGAGCGATGCATGGCTAGACGAGTTTGTATACCAGGCAGTCGTCGACCCGCGTGTCCTCAGCAAGGAGGTTCGGGATGTGCTCAAGAAGGAGGCCATTATCCTGCCGCTGTGGGATCCTATGGGCTCACTTGCCTAGAGAGGCTTCCACTTGTGAGTAAGCATCGAGGCGCAATATCGAGGGCATGGCAGTGATCGTCGAGAGGAGAGCGAAGGCCATAGCGCGCGGCAAGCGCCCTCAAGATCATGCGTCGGCCTGGGTTGCTGACCATGCTGATGTGAACGCATAGACTGCGAGTCAGATGGAAGGGCAACGGGAAGCAGGCTGTTGGAGATACAGGACATATGATGCAGTATGAGCTGATTCGAGGACAATGACGGCGATAGGCTCCAAGGGCCTACGCCGTGGAGGACCCTGCAGCCTCACCGCGACGAATAGTATGTTTAGCGACAATGAATGACTTTCTCTTCTTCATCCTCGGCTCCGGACTCGGTCGTACATCTCGTAGCGCACTGCCAGACTGCATTCAGGGCAAACTCATGCCCCGCAAGGACCCGCCGTCGAAGTTGTCACGAAGCTTCTACGCGAGCGGTGCAATGGATGTTGATCGGTCGGTGCATCCATCTATTGGCAGAGCGTAGCGTGTCTGTATGCCACGCCGCTTCTGCTCTCACCGGGCAACTGACATGACCGATTAGCGGGGTCGGGCCAGATAGATGCCCAAACTCCCAAGGGCGGATTATATCGTCCTCTAATTCCGCACACTTGGGCACCTCGCTGCGGAGTTAAGCCCCGGCTGAGCTTATTCGTACAGCTTCGGTCATTGCAGCCTCAAAGAAGCCTTCCGGATGCACAGGTGACAGTAATCACATGAGTACCCATTGCAATTTCTGTGATCATCGCTTGTGCCCCAGGGCGAAGAATGTGCCAACTCATCATGCTCAACCGACAGGTTGCCCGCAGACGCCCAACAGCTTGCTTGGTGAATTCGCGAGCCGCGACTTGCGAGGGTGTTCCTTGCCCGGCGGACCGGGATAGTCCTTCAAAGGCCGAGCTAGTTGTCCCTGCCCAACGCGAAGAAGAAATCAAGTTTCTAGGGCTATTCTGCTGTGGATCGGTTTGGGACTTCTCTCGGATCTTGGAGCGGGCCTTGAAGCTGTGAAGGCGAATTCCAAACTTTGACCACACTGGAAGTCATGTTGGCTAGACTGGCGGTTTGACCTTCTCTTCTTGGCGGGTAACGAGTGGTTGTAACTCGGTCTGTGATCAGACATTCGGCTTGAGGAGGGGTCACTGCTCCCTGGCAAGTCGGCAGTGCGGTTGCTCGGGACGGCTGCGTGAAGGCATGCTCGCAGGAAGGCCAATGCGCAGTTGCAAGATAGATAGCCCTGCCTGCGTTGCTGGAGAAACTATCTCTATACAAGAGCCTCCGCCCAGATTCGGACGTGAGGCTATCTAGACGCATGCAAGCGAGCTGCCACTTGTCAGTGAGTGTATACAATCCGGAACATCCTGACCAGAATAGGCCGCAGTAACCGACACAGGGCGGAACGGAACGGTATTTGATCGCATAACTCGTCAAAACCTAGAAGATCTGGTTGGATACTGCTGACTGGCAGTGCCGATCCGATGAAGTTGGTGATGATGCAGTCGACAGCGGGCCATGTGCAGCGCCGATCTGCAGTGACAGAGTCGGGGGCGAAGGTAACCTCTTGGACCTCAGACCTCCTGAATATCCCCCAGACACACGTTAGGACACGGACACGATTACCATTGGAATATCCAACGTGGAGTGGTCATTTGCGGGTCTAGGATTGAGTAGGAGGGGTTGCCGTGTCAGAACCCAGACCTGGACGGATGTGTGTCTGTGTACCGGCCTTGCATTGAGATTCGAGGGGGTGGAGGATGAGATTGAGATTTGGGATTTTGCCTCTATGCCGGCTCATGCAACCTCGCTGGCTAGCAGTTCCGGGGTGCTCCAAGTGCCCCGAGGCCTCACTCGATCGAAGGGGCGTTGGGATTGGGTATCTATCAAAGGAAACCAGTGTGGCAGCCCAAGGGCGGCCCGTCCCCTGAGCTGATACAATGACAGCGCGACGAGCAATGCCTCGTTTGCTGGGCGCCTGGGATAGGGTGAGACGACCACTTACGGCCGGAGCTGGGTTTTTGAAGCGGCCAGGGCGCTTGGAGAGAATATTCTCGACGAAATGGATTGGATATGAGGGCAGGGCGGGATGCGGTGATGATGCCGGTTGGCCGTGCTGAGCAGAGGGAGGGGGTGATGCCCTTGGTGATGGTGATTGTAATTGTCAAGAAGGAAGTGTGTGGTGTTGCGTTGCGTGCTGTCATGGGTGTGGGGATGGATATGGATGGATATGAACGGCTTTCTCAGGAGCAAGGAGGGAGCACTGGAACAGCACCTTCCGACTAAAGCGCCTACCACAAAAATAACACACCCAAACAGAGAAGGAACCAGTAGTATCGTTCTTTCTGGCTTGAACTTGAGGGTGGGAAAAGAAGCGATCACTGGGGCATTGCCCAATCCTTCCTTCGTCTCAGCCTGAGTGTCAAGACAACACAAAAGCCACGACATACGTTGTATTCAGAGCCTCCATTTTCTGGATTTAAGCACGCTGGCTCCCTCCTCGATGATCATTCTACTCCCAATACCTACTTCTCTCCACATCTTACACTATATCGCCATAAATTCTCGTCCAAGGTATTGATTTTCGTTGCTGAAGCTCAACATCCTGGTGACAGCCTCACTTAAACTTCTATTCACTCAACCCACCCTTGTTTCACTTATCTTTGGCGCGCCTCGGAAACAGCACATATTGATCAGCATCTACTTGCCAAACAAGCTAGACCGTTTGCCCTTGCCACACCTCTTGAGCCAAACAGAAAAACAAAGCATTGGCTTGCAGGTCTGGGGGCATCGCCCTCGCCAGCATCCATCGCGTTGTTGTTGACATTTGCCACGGACAACACAGAGGAACCCCAGACACACGAGGATCGCAGACTGGAATTGGACACGGTAACTGGTCAAGCCCAAGGGGAGACGTCATTGCCCACCAGACGACACCAAGACGACACCACCATTAGCAGTGCGCCGAGGCCGAGGCCAACGTTACCACCGCCAATCTTATACCGGATCCCTACTGGGCACAGGGTTGCAGAGCCTCAAGAGCAGAAGACCGGCCGTCCTAGCTCAGCACTTGTCCTCTTAGCGACACGAGCTATTCGCCCCGAACCCTTGAGTTCACGAGGTCCCTGGCCCCATCGTCGACGCCCAATCTTGTTGACGACGCGCTGCACCTCTGAAAATCCCATCCCCACCACTGCACCGACTGGTTTGGCAAAAGACATCGCGTTCGTTTTGCCGACGTCTATCACCCACCGAAAGGACTTATTGGATCCATACAAACCCAAGCCCCACCCTTAGGCCAAGGTTACCCTTGGATTTCTAAGTTTCCGAACAACGGGATCTGGCCGACTCAAGGTTTCGTTCGGCCGGCGCCGTCGCTGCTACGTATCAAAGGAATTCAATCGCTCATCAGGGAGCCCAGCGAAAAGCCCGGCGAGGCTAAGCCAAACCAGTCAGCTCCGCTTAGACGCGGACGGGATATCCCTGGAACACCACCAAGCATTGGATCTTGTTAGCATTGGCGTGTGCGGTGTTGAGTTGAAGCGGCACCGCAGCAACAGGGCAGGACAGGAGTAAAGACTCGATCGAACGTGCAACAGGATACGAGAATCAAGAAACCAGAGACCGAGAAAAACACAACAGGCCGATCCTGTACGACGACTTCCTGCAGGGCTACCACCAAGATACGCCCGACCCGATACAACAGAACAGGGCTGGCTACCTTAATAGAGGTACCGACTGACCAGCTGCATCTGCACCCTTCAAGGGACGGACCCTGCGGCTTGGTGCTGACATTAGGTGGGTGACGTTTTTTGTTCCTTTTTCCGAGATCCAGTCCATCCATCCATGCCATGTCTCCAAACCCACCCACCATAATCGTTTCCAAGAACGGCTCTTGGGGTGACTTTTTCCTGACGCCAGACTGTAGGCTCCACGCCACCGCATGCGATCGTCATCGGCATTCCCACAGCCTCTGCTACTGCGCGAAAGACGTTGGGGTTACCGGCGGCACTTTTAACGACTCTCTGGGTCCGGTCGAGGTCCCTTTGCTCGAGAGCCAGGGACTGGACTGGTTTCGAAGAGGAACCTTGCTCTGACAAAACATCACCAATTGTGTCCTTCTCCGGTCTTCCCCTCTCTTCTCCGCTTCTGCATCTCGTCCCAATCTCTCCATAATTGTTGCTCTTTTCTTGTTCTTTATCGCCCCTCACCCCACCTCGGCACCTCTGGTGGTGGACTGTTTCGGGGTGTTTCCCATCCTCGTGGAACAAAGGAAGTTCGTTCGACTGCCAAGACGTGCCATCGTCTCTTTTTCAACCCAAAGCCTGGCGTTGTCCGAGGAAATCTCGTTTCGTTGACTGGATAATCAAGCATCACCGGGAACCGACATCGACTGTTTCCGGAGACGGCCAACAACAAGTACATAACCTACCTTGAACGCGCACCGACCAACCTTACACCGCAGGAGTCCCCTCTGGCCTGTCCTGCTCTCGCTTCTCGTCATTTGCCTATCGGCCTCGATACGTTTCTTCATCTGTCGTGGGAATCTCTTGATCTCTGCGTCATCTTGGCCGCCGTCGTCCGATCTGGGCACCACAGCTACAGTACGGGAAGGGCACCGACTACACCAAGTGTTGCTCTCAGAGTGCTTCCCTTCCCTGGCTGAGCCTGAACTAGCGACGGAGATCTGGACCGGGGCCTCTTATTAACCACCAAACCCCGGACGATACAACAACCAAAAAACTAATCCTGCTACGAGCACCGACCAAGCTTGACCCCTCCCTCACGTGGCCTTGGCTTTCACCGACCGGCATTAGGTATCCAGGGCAGGTTGCCGTCATTCCGCTGCCGCACACAGATACATAGTCCAACTCGACTCATTACGGCGCTCGGGCTCGCACGCTCTGTCACACACTGTCCAACGTTTCCCACGACTCGGCTCGGCTTGTGTTCTCTTCATCTGCACTCGCTGTCGGCTCCCAGCAGTTCGCTCAATTGAGGATCCTCTCGGCTCGCCCTCAACCCTGGGCAGCCCCACGTCATCATGACAGACCGGTATCGCGGCTACTCGTCTTCTGGACGAGCTGCCACTTTCTCGAATCCCGCGAGATCCTCGATGCCCTCCAGCATTGGGTACACTTCTTTGTACGCCGGGGACATGCATGTCATGCCGGCTTCCACCCACCAACAGCCCTCAACGACACCTCGAGGATATGTGACGACAACATCCACGGCCGCGGCTCCTAGCACCACCACCCGAACCTATGCTGTTACCCAAGATCCTCGCTCACATAGGCCAACTACTCGAGATGTCACTCGCTCACATCGATCCTCGACTCTCGACTCAGCCAGCCGGCCTCCAGTCATTGTTATGACCACTCAGAAGGACCGACCTAACGGTACCACATCTCAATCTTCCAATGCTCGCTCCGGTAGTCCCATCCGAGACGAATACCGGTCCAGCGAGGGGCAGTTCTATACCCAACCTGCCTCATCCATACGTTCACGCGGCACAACTCACTCCTACGCCGACCAAGTAGGGAGCGATGAGTATGCTCGCCCTAGAGATCGAAGCGACAGCTTGGCACGCGATGACCCCTACCGTGGCTCTCGCCAATCTGCCATCTACCACACCAATCCACGGCACAGCTCCAGCACCGTCGACTATGGAGACGATGGCTACCAGTACACCAATGCTGGCGAGCTGGTTCGCTATGATCTCGACCATTCAGGCCCACCCCGGTCACGAAGACGGGAGAGCCTCGACCGCGGGTACTATCGCCCCAATGTCAACTACAACGCTGACCAACGGACACTCAACGTCGATACTAGCCCCGACTTGAACCGCAACTACATAACCACCAACTCGACTAGCTCTTCCAGCAACCGACAATACGAAAACCGAGGAGGACCACCCCCTAGCACCCGAGGATTCGACAAGATTCGTGGGTACGACGCTTCTGCCCCCCCAACTGCTCCCATTCCTCCGGACCCAAGCGTTACCAAACTGGAGTCTCCTGTTGTCGCGACTACCGAGGTGACTCGACGTCCCCGGCCGGTGTCTCTGTATCAGGAGGGCCCGCCAAGGTCCTCGCACCATGACGATTACTACCGCAGCCGCGAAGATGAGAGGAAAATGCGAGAGTTTCGTGACCAGCACGACTCCGAACGCACCTACGAAACCGAACGCAGTTATGAAGTCCCGTACTTTCACGACGACAGGGTGACCACTCGCGGTTTTGGTATTCGAACTAACTCTGATGACTTTGACGATCGGCGAGACCGTCGTCAAGAGCCGAAAAAGCGCTCCGACGAGGAATTGCCCCGTGAGTCCGAATATGACCGTGATGATCGACGCAGAAGCAAGGTCGAGTCCAAGGACAGCCGCCGGGAAAGGCGCGAGAGCAAGAGGGGAAGCGAGGATGATGAGAAGGAGCGTACCCGGTTCCGAGACAAGGTGGCCACTGGCTTGGGTATTGCTGCAACTGCTGTTGGACTTGTGCCCTCCATCAAGGATGACGACAAGCGGGAGAAGGAATCAAGCAGGCGCAAGGGCTCGGATGACGAGCCTGACCGTGAGCGCAAGCGTGAGCGGCGGAGAAGTTCGACAACCCGCGAACGTCCGCGAGTATCAGAGCGAAGCCGATCGAGGCCCCGGGACTACGACCGTGATAACAATGAGACAAGCCGCCGAAACGCTGATCCCCGCAAAAGTGGCGAGGCGGTCATCTCATCCTCTGACTCCGATGAAGCAAAGAAGCCAACAGGACGACACCGCAGTTCGAGTGCGTTCAACCCCAATGATGCCTCGGAGCTGAGACAGCTCAAGGATCAACTTGCCGCCTTGAAGACTACGGAAAAGGAGAAGGAGAAGGAGAAGGAGACACCAGTTGTGATCGAGACCAGAACTCGTTCTTCCTCACCTGCAAAGGAACCGAGAAGTATTCTGGAAGCCAAGTCTTCCAGGGACCTTCGAGCCTCACCCGATTCCAGGCTATCATCTTCCCCCAAGGAAGAGACTCGCGGACGCGAGAGTCAACAGACCCCTCCCGAGGAGAAGCAAGTTCGCGTTGTATCACCTCCCCGCGACAAGAAGGACGAAAAACCACTCAAGGGCATCTTGAAACAGCCCAAGGTCAGCTTCCCGGAGGAGCCAAACCCCATCCGCGAGGGCGTTGCACCTCACAAGGAAGACAAGAAGGCAAGGGAAGCACCCCCAGGCGCAAAGTGGACCAAAATCAGCCGCAAAGTGGTCAACCCTGAAGCCCTGACTATTGGCAAGGAGAGGTTCGAGGTCAGGGATGACTTTGTTATTGTCCTGCGCGTCCTTAGCAAGGAGGAAATCCAAGCATACGCGTCTGCGACGCAAGTTTTGCGAGGTAAGTTGAGCCGCCAAGATTTAAATCTGCCTTTTCATATACTAACTTGAAGGCTTAGAACGACGACGCCGTGATGAAGGTGACGAAGATCGTGACCGTAGTGATGATGAGGATAGGCGCAAGCATCATCGCCATCGCCGTCACAGAGAGGATGAGGAGGACTGGGATGACAAGGATCGCGAACGGCGTCGGCGACACAGAGACGATGATGACTATGATTCCCGGTCGAGGGACCAGGATCACCACCATCACCACCATCGATCCCACCGAGACCGCGATCCGGTCCTTGAATCTTAGCTCAGGCGGGAGCATGTGCCCCTTTCCGTTTTGTTAAACATGTGATGACGTTGTGAAGCGTTCCATGGAATGATTTATACGGTCGTTTATACATCAGATGTTGGCATATATAACTATCAACGAAGCAAGCAAGCAAACATGTTGGGCGGCTTAGCGAAGGCATTTTTCGGATATAAAGAAAATCAAATAAAAATTGGGTTACGGACGGTTCCTGAGTCTTGGTCATACGGTCTCTTAAGCAGCGTCGCATTCATGGGAAGTGCTCGCAGATGCAGATGATGGAGCTGGAGGTTCCTTTGATGGGCGCTGGGTTTCAATGGAACGGCCCGAAGCTGTCTTTTTGAGTTTGAAGCTTGAGAGAAACGGTTAGCGGGTTGGATGACACGTCACGATTCAGGCCGTAACGTTGTGTTTAGCGCTTGTGCTTGTGGTGGCAAAGGTGTGGAGGAGAAGTGCGGGTGGTGTTGGTGTTGGTGTTGGAGATGTGATATCTCAACATGATAGAACAGATCATCAACTATCGACTCAAGAGATTGATATTGGCCATGGAGCGTGTGTACGTGATGGCTTAAATTCAGCAGTTAACATGTAGTTTAACGAGAACAACGTAACATGAGTGGCTCCCAAACTGAAGCAGATTGGTGAGTAGAGAACCAGAACTGACCCTTCTTGACAAGTCAGAGGCCAAAGCAACATCCACATCCATATTAGTGACTCTCGGGGGGACTTGTCACATTGTTGAAAGGCATCAGTGACAGTGACTTGTTTGTCCTAGCAGAACAGCCTCTCCAGACTAGCCACTCTAGACTGCCACCGCCAACACAACCAACAAACATCGACCCTGTTCCAGGCTTGGCCTCAACCCTGTGGAGGGTCGAGATATTTCCTAACTGATCCTCGGGGTTACAGTACTAGCCTAGCCCATCTCAGTGACGGGAATGCAAACATCCATCCATCCAACACCCATCACCGCAAGCTTTCCCCTTAAGCTTGGAACTCCGCCATTCCTCAGACACTTGCCCAAACCTTGGCCCAGGCCGATATTGGCTACCATGTCGTACCACGTCCCTCAGCGTGGACTTGGCGGCCTGGGCAACGTCCTGAAGTGACGCCGCCACCCGTAGGTTGCCTGCCTTGCAGTATCAACCGTCGCGAAACGTGGTGGACAATGCGCCGCTCTCGGACTCGGGCTCGGGAACCAGATAGGAGGGCGCGTGTAGCCGTCATATGACCTCCCCTCATGAGACGGACCAGTACAGCCTCCATTCCCTCAAAAGACTGTGTCTGAAACCCCCCAGTTTCCATGAAGCTGCAACGGACCGTCATCAAGGTAGGTTTGGAGGGGGGGGGGCTGTTAAGGACCGATTAGCCCAGGCTGTCTCACGGCTGCCTCTTCCCACGGGGCGTCTCTATTGGTCTCTCTCGTCAACATGGGTAGTCTATGTGAAACGGATCTGGCATGGAGTGCATAGATAGATCTTATCCGCACACAATCGCGCTGCGGGAAGGGGAATGCGGTTTGCGACGCTAGCTCTGACAGTGAGACGGCAGAAACCAAGGTAGGTAGGTAGAGCAGATAGATGACCTGGTGACGTCTAGTTAATATGAGACCAGTTGCGGCTAACAGCCGTAGGCGAGAATGCCCATCCGTTTCATGCCTCCGTTTCCGGCCATGATATGTGCAGTATGTACGGATAGGAGGCAGCCAAGTCTTGTCTCTCAACGAGCGCTGTAAGCGCGTCAAGCCAAGTTGCAGTGCCATCAGTTGCAATCCCAATAATAGCAACGCTGCAGCCACGGCTGAGAGAGGCACTGGCTCAACCGCCGATCGTGTCAAACTCTGTTGAGCCGGTTTCCAGCAAACGGGCGCCGTGCTGTGGCGCCCCCTTCCCCCTTCCATCTCGCGCATGGCTTAATAGCTCATTGACAATCTGGACCGGTCATTGAGCCACGCCGTAAGTGGTTGCTTCGAGTCAAAATGTCTCAAACCTGGTGGGTTGCGGGAGCGTTCCGCAGACCGCGGCAAGACGCCAACCTCACTTCACACGCCGTGAACTTGAACACAACGCAACAAGATCAAACGGGGTGGCTCATCTTGTAGCCCATCCATACTACATATGCACCTAGATGTGTTGCAACTCAATGCCGCAGCCGATGTGTCTGTATTGTACTTGTTGAGAGCCCTCCGCCGGCGCATCAGACACGTCTGTCCGCCTTCAACTACCAAGAAATGTCTCGATGACGACGTTGCTTCTGCTGCTGCTGCTGTGTTAAAGCTTCACCGACTTCCATCACCAATGATGTCTCAGCGCCAATGAAACGGGCCAAGTTGGCTCTCATGTCAAAACTTGGTTGGTTATGAGAGCCACCCGCATGGCGTTTGTGGCCACGCATGTCTCTTTGCTTCTTCCTGTCCGACTCCACCGATGAGACAAGGCGTAACCATCGGGGAAAGCCCTCGACGGCCTCCGCTTCCTCCATGTATTTCCCATCGTGTTCAGTTCGAGACGATGGTCTTGGGCCAAGCCTCGATAGACATAGGGTGAAGATTCATTAGCCTCGCGCCTCGTCTTCGCCCAGCTAAGGCGCGTGGGGAACAAACAGCATGATACCCATCTCACGGGACCAACTGTCAGAAAACAGACTTGGATGACAGGGGTGGGAGCCCATCCCACGAGTTAAACTTCGACGCGATAGTGAGACGCGCCCAGCCCACGAAACAGACTTGTCTTGAAAGCACGTACGTGCTGCGTAAGAACATACGCAGCCAGACATGACCATCGCGATGCCTCTTTCTTTCTTTGTCATGCCAACATGACCAAGGCCATCAGTACGGTTATGCCGTCCCGACTTACAGAGGAAGCGGACCTTCGAAACGTTCTCCGTCTCGAGAGAGACGTGATATTCTCGGCTCAGGGAAACAGGGGGGCACAAACTCTCGGCATCGCGTAGCTACCGCGTAGCCCGTCTCTGGCATCATAGCAAAGTCCCTTAGAATGGTCGAGACCGCCGATCATCATCCGCCAGTCGAGTTCGTCTCTCTTTCGACACCCAAAAAGCGCAACGCGGGGGCAATGCACCACCACACGTGTTGAAGCTAACCACCCCCCCGACTGCATCTGGCGGCCTGGTGGCTGGGCCAAGCACCTGCTTCTCGAAATAACGAGATCCTGGCTATGCTTAGAAACTCCGAGGGTGTTGGTCCAAGCAGTGGCCGAAAAAGCAAACCCCAGAAGCGCTGGTTCACAACTCGACGGGTGGTGGTGGTGGAGTCTTCATGTAAGCATGGCCTGCTTTTCTTTTTCATATAGGCCCCCTGGTCAATATCTTCACCATGCTCCAAGGGGCACTGACTGAATCAGACTAGACTGACCTTTGCCATGCCATGACGCGGATCCCGTAGTCAAGCATTGTACCCTCCAGAAACAGTTTGTCGCCCTCCTCGATAGACACTGAACCATGCATCGACCGATAGACTTGACGGCGCTTGTAGTAGACAGTCCGATTCGTGTGGTGGTTGGGGCGCTCTCGCCAGGGTATCCCCTGTTAATGTCAAGTTCGTGGTTCTCGAAGCTGTCCACCGCGTATATGCTCTGGTACCATCATGATTGGCCGTTCCAGTATCAAAGCCAAGAACTTATCAACTCAACTCTTCGAGAGGAGGCACCACTGTGCTCTGGGGTGATCATGGCTTATTCCTGTCAGTGAACCATGCATAAAGAGTGGTGAAAGGCGTGGGCACCTTCATCTTCCCATTGTCACAACGACATGTCGAAAACCTTGAAGCAGACCTCAACTCGAGTCCTCAAGAAGCGTAGGGGCCTGCCTCCTTGCCCTGCCAAACGATCTAGATCATTCCCGTGGTGTTTCCTGGAAACCCTGGTGAACCAGATGGACAAACGTATTAGGCTAGGGACTCTTGAACCCCATCCATTGCTTCGAGGTGCTGAATCCTTGCCTTGGCTTTGATCTACAGATGAGACCCCAGCAACGACCGTCAACACCTCCAGCATCACGTATCCAGGCCAAGGGATACCTAATGCTCGAGATGAAGCTCAGACATCAATCATCCTCCGTCTCCCAAACGATGGCTGGAGGCCGCTAGACGGGTCCAACACGAGACTGAGTGAGGGTCCTCGAACCGAGGCGAACTGGATCTGCTCCGTATTCTCGGGCGGATATCAATCAAAGTCCATGGCCAATTTCCTTTTCAAGCCCCGGTGGACCCGTCAAGGAGACCGGCAGTTAGGTTGGCGAATTAAACAAGCCTCGAGGAGACAGTTTTGGACATCAGCTCGGCCGGACGCTTGCTGTGGTCCAAAGCTTCTCTGCAACGACCCAGCCCAGGCACGCCAGGACTCCTGGTCAATCTCCATGCGCCAGTTCCCTCCGCCGGGCCACCGTGGAAGCGGAACCCCCTTGCCGGCATGCTCACACATGTCGTCCTAATTAGTCTTCCGTACATCCCTCCCCTGTCCGGGGATGGCGGCCGCACCCCTTCCTCGCATCCTGGCTGTGCCTGGAGAATGTCAGACCCTGGTCCGGCCGGGATGGCAGGGAGAAGCCACCAGTCTCAGTGCGGATAGCAGTGTCCCACAACAGCCGGTTGTCGCTTGGGTGTGGACAGAGTGTGGACTCATATCCCTGACCGACATTCCAATGGTGGAGTCTCTAGGAACCAGGCGAAGGATGCCGCTGCAGGTAAAGAAATTGGAGGCACATTGGCTCGTCAGATAGTGAGCCGTGATGGGTCATTAGACTGCGATGCTGCATGGCCGTTGTTGGCCGTATGCAATTCCAAGATGAAAGTGTAATGGGATGAAAGGGGTGAACGAGCGGCCGGCAGCTAGTGGCTGGCTTGTGGCGGGTGCTCTGTCAGTCTAGCTTCCTGGCCCCTGGACGAATCTGGTAGGGATCATTTGCTGGTAGCCTTGGGTCTTGAAAGATTGAATCTGTCATGTTTGACTTGCGAGGAGGCGGGCAATCTGGCTCCTGGGTACCGTTGCACTCTCGCTGAGCATGGCGGCAGAGGCGAGGTTATCGGTGATAAATCCCGACGGACACACCAGGATGCAGGTCAAGCCTTGAGGTCCAGACGCCAGACGCCAGTGGTAGGGCTGCGAGGGTATGTGAACATCGTCAACAGGTCGTGGGCCGGCTTGGGATTGACAAACGGCTAAGCTTTCCCCTTGCTCGATCGCACCGCACAGCACCAGCCAACCCATGGTCTCACTCCATGGATGACATTGCCGGGCTAGGATCCGTACAGCCTTGCACTGTTTGACGGGTCGCTCTGTCAATGTCAGTGTCAGTGTCAGTGCCAGCTATCCACAGACGGTGAACAAAGTGCAGAGAGATCGGGGATCAGTACGCGCTTCGTCAAGATGGCCCGCATTTCTCGGCCGCGACACAGCTGGGCATGCAAAGATCTGGTGATGAGCGTTGACAACGACTCATGGACTTCCCAGTGTGGTAATGGCGGGTGAGAGACGCGCAGACCCGAGTTGCGGAAGCGATCCGGTCATGGACGATAGCGCGAGTTCATTGAGCGAAATAAGTCGCAAAGAGACATTATTTGGTCCGGTCTTGGAGACCGACTTGATGTTGAGCCTGGATTGGCCGTATACAGTAGGCGGAGCAGACCATCTGTTGGTGTGCACCCAATTGCAGTATCATATGCTTTCTTTCGGCTGTGCCTCGGAGCGAGGGCGGGGGACGCGGCTGCCGTGGCGGTGATGGATGTGCGTTGTTTCTTTGATCCCCAATCATGGCCCTGCCGCGTAGAGGATGTCATGGCTTTCATGAGATGGAAGTCTTGTCTTGACCGTGAGGCGGAAGGCAGAGTGCAGTATGGATGCCAGCCACACCGGTACTTTGTACGAGCCCGGTGGTGAATGCCACTAAGGCCAAGTGAGAAGGTCCCTGATCAGCCATGGACAAATCTGGCTGGATGTCAGCGTCGGATTCCCGACACCACGACCGAGGTTGGCAAGGGCTAGCGCATTGTCAGCCGTGCAGCAGGTAGGAAATGAAGCGTCGACAGCTTTGGTGACAGGGCGACGAGGCGGCTCGGTCTAGGACACTCGAGCTGTAGCTTGGCCGAAGGCAGAGGCTCGCACGCACGCACACGCGCACGCACACGCCCACCACTTCAGAAGTCCCTCGCCCGCCCTCCCTCTGCATCCCACCCACCACGGATGCCCACTCCCACTGCATTGAAGCATCGGGACGGCTAGTGGCATGTGGCGCGGTGCTGGCACCTGGCTTAAGGTCAAGAGGGTCCTGGGCGCTGCGCTAGGATAGGGGAGATCCTGCGACCTTGTCCCGAGAAAATCCATGGGGCCACGGAACAACAGGGTCGCATTCTTTGGGATCTTCGAGCTGTTGCTAGGATCAGCTCATGGCCTCGAGCTGTGGCCTGTGGCCTGTGGATCTGGCACTGGTGACGGGAACGCCTGTAGCCGTACCTCATCATTGGGCGAGGCTGGAGGACAAACTTGGTGATAATGACTGAGGTTTGAGGTGTTGGGAGGGAACAAAGCCGTGGGCAGCTTTGGAACAATGGGTGCCCAGCCCAGTCCGACCCAGGTACAAGCAGGTACCACCTCAAGCCACACCCTTCCGTCGTTCCTTCCACCTTCAATCCCACGACGTTGCTGAAGTTTGGTGCCACCAGCAAACGGCGGCAAGCACGGGCATGCGCCAAGTCCCCATCCCATTAAACTCGCAATCCAGATTTGGCAGCGCGGTGCCCATGCTCCGTACTGGGAATAGAGCCCACTGATTCGATCCGTCCATTGGGGAACCCGATATCCATCTCTTCGCAGGTCCTCCTTACCTACCGACGCGCTGAACCTTTCACCGCTTGCCCGCCGTGGATGTCTGATCCAGCACAGATTTCGCATGCTGTCACCGCAGGTTGCAATGGATACCAGTGTACCTACCCATTCGCAGCAGGTTTCACTTCGTACATGCTGTGCTTGTGTCTCATCACGTGGATCCATGAGATTAGTTTAATTGCAGCGATATTGGCGTCGCACGCGTAGGTTCGTACTGTACTTGTTAGTGTTGGTGTATTGATATCCTGTGATAAGATCGTCTCGTGGCATAGACGGAGTTGGGCAGCTTTGATGAAGCTCGTGCTACGGGTAACCAGCAATTGGGCGTCGGTGTCTAGTCCAGGACGAGGTATTACTCCGGCGTGTTCTCTCTCTCCGCCTCCCTTCTGGAGCAGATTCGTCATCATGGTGATTCTCGGGCCACGATCGTTGGTTGTCAAGTGGGTAGGTTGGCTTTAAGTGGCCCTTGATTCATTTCGCGACGTCGCTTAATTATCCGATTCCATTTGGAGTTAATCCATATCTTGCCGTGGTTTCTCTACCGTTCAGCTTACGTGCCCACCACCGGCTGTTTTGAGTTTGATATTCAGCCTGATCCAGGACTTGTAGTCACTGTCGATCACCTCGAGTCGCCGATTCAGCTTTTGGTGTTGTTGTACGTCATAGCCGTTCTCGGTCTTGAAGAATCAATGACCCCAGTCAGTGCCACTTTAGACTGCCATCCCCTGCTGGGCTGGGCTTGGAGAAGCCCGCGGGCGGGCGTCATGGGTGACCCGTTGTCGCGGGCTCTGGCAAGGGTTTCCCTTGAGCTCCATGTCTCCCCCTCCCTCCAACTCCACTGCACCGACTTGACGGACCACCATGGCCTCACCCTGGTCTCCCGCTCTCCCCCCAGCGCTCGAGTTGCATGGCCGGCATGCCAGGTTTGGCAATGGCGAGTAAGGTTGACCGTTTGACCGTTGAAACCTTAAACTCGCATCCCCGCCACGATGCAGGGCAACAACCAATTCCGTAGCTGAAGCTCTACGCCTTGGAGGGCAACAGCGTTTGCATCGAGGATGCTCGATTCCCGTTTGGGCGTGCATATGATTGTCAGGGACAAACCAGCTACCTTATCGGGTATCGTTCTTTGTCGTTCATTGGGCCAATACGCTCCCGCTTGTTGCCCTCGCCTTTAAGTGATTAATAAATCGGCGACACGCTCGCAAACGACGTCAACACCCATCTAGGCAGCGACGGTGTGAAGGAAATAGAGCTAGCGAAGTCGCATTCGCCGACGGCACGGCATTGTTGTATCATCACCAATCCTCACCGCCACCAACGACCTTGACAATTGAAGCTGCGAAAGCCCCAATGCTGCATCTACATCTACATCTACATCTACCCTACATGGAGCCTACCTTGCCTCCATGCGCCCCTGTTCGCCTGGGTGGGCGATGGCTTGTTGCCCGCACGTTCTCCCGCCCGTAGCCCTGTCTGACATGACCCTGGCAAACCCGGCGACCAGCCAGGGTTCGGAGGCCACTGGCACCCCTGCCTACAGGAAGAACATGGAGAGAAAACCTCTAGAACAACAAACCCAGCAAGAGAAGACAGGCTTGGTCCTCGGCGCGGGTCGACGCCATTGGACAGCCCGTTGAATGCGCAAAGTCGCAAAAAATCGGAGATATTTGATCGTGCCTAGCTTTACATCCATACCACCCCAGGCATATCCCCATGCATGGAGTGCATGCAATGTGCCTATTGGCAGGTACGTATAAGTATAATAGGTATGCTATCGAGTCGCACATATAGTTAAAAAACCGGCATCGCACATCAAGATGGGAAAGCTGTCTCCGGATGGAAGTGAGATGAAACGCTTCTCGCCGTACCATTGCCCAGCTCTTACGGATAGAGGCAGATTCCTCCCAAGCAAGTGCCGCGGGTTGCGCGTCTCGACTCATCTCGGCGGTAGCAATCTGAATCAAAGGGGCGCCACCCACGCAAAGTTTGCGGCAGTTGTTTAAAACCCGCTAGGCAATACACAGAACGGTGGCCGCAATATCCTGCCACATTGAGTCAACCGGATCTATTTTGACGGAACCCAAAGTGCCCATTCATTCCCCAGCTGTCTCTTTCCCTGTGTTCCCGTACACCCGTTCCTTCTGCCGCCTGACCCCGAGTCCCCGATGCGTGGGTCGACATGGAAGGTGCGACGGGATGAAATATCCATTTTCCAAGGACACCAGAAAAAAAAAGCCCACAGTCCTCGACCACAATCTCAACTTTGCCCCCCTGCATCACACCGCGTCTACTGCATCTGCTGCTGCCTCCTCCATCTTTGCCTTGTCCCTATCAGACCCCGACCCGTGCTGGCCACGCTGGTAGCAGTGATCGATTCCGGTAGCCGTGCGACCCTCTCCAGATCAATCTGCAGCCCACAGCGCCCTGCTGCACCCAAGCGCGCCGCCTTTACCACTAGATCCCCCTTGTCCTCGTCCACCCGCGCGACCCTCGCAGCCAGCCGCAGAGGCTTGTGCTGCCCCTAGCATCGGGTCCAGCCTGGAGATCTCTGCATCTTACCTTGCGACATTTCACGAGATCATCGCCGTGCTCGACGCAGGGAACAATTACGACGGCATCGCATCACACTTGACTGGGCCCACGAGGATTCAGGCCACCAAGGCAGCACCAGTGAATCGACGCCAATCTGCCCCGTCATTCCGTGAACTTGCACACTTTGCGCTAGACGCAGTGGCCTAGAGTTTCCAGGAGCTTGCACCAACTTGTCCATTGCTTCTGCTGTCGGACAAGAAATACTAGGGCACAAGCTTTTGAGAGCGATCCTCAGTACTCGATAAACCTTGACCCAAGCAAGACAAAAGTCAGAGCTCTCTTGCTTGCGCGGCGTCAATCTTGTTGTGTCATTTGGTCGCCCCAGCTCGCATCCATCCATCGCAAGGAGGTAGAAAAAGCTTCCACCTGGTCCTGCATGGCTGGGCAAGCTACCTCGCATTAGGTAGGCCCCCCTGCTCGCACCCATTTCCCGCGCCGACCGGCCAGGATTAGCGCTGACCCCAAGCTCTCTTGACAGGCAACGGTTCCACCACAAGAGGCACCTCAGTCGCGAGGCTCCCGTCGCAGCGTGTCGTGTGCTAACGGCCCACCAACAAGCTTCAGTCAGTTAAGGTACGGTCGGTAGCCACACCTCCATCACAGCGCTGGAGCTCCCCGCCCCTTGCCCACACATGGCCGCCATCTGGACCTTGTCTCGTTTTCCAATCTTGGCTTGGGACTTGTAAATCCTCATCATCCGTCATCAAACACGGCGGTCCCTTTGACCTGGGTCTCATCATCGTGGATTTTGATGGTGGTGGTGGTCGCCCCTTTCACGTCACTGCCCACCCCCCCAATCCTTGTCCGTCCGCCGCCATCTCATCGGTTGCTCACCCAGCAACTGTCGTCGGCGTCACAATTCCAGCCCCCGGTCAGAGTGCGCCGTCTTCTTGGGATCGGGCCCCATCAGCAGGGCCTTGCTAGGCCTGACTAACAGCCACAAAGACGTTTGCTGTCCCAAGCTGGGGCAGTATATCTTGCAGGGCCGCGCTGCCTTGACCTCTTGATAACGTTCTCGTGGACACCCCATCCCAGCTAGCTAAGCCCTGGCCTTCTCCAACCCGTTGCCAATCCAGCCGTCTGCAAACGCACGCACTTCCAAGCTAAGGGTGTCTTGCCTCCAGAGTTCATCCTTGTCTACCCTGCTTTGGCGTACCCGTCCAGACAGGTATGTATGCATTCCATGTCCTGCCGCAAACTCTCTTGCATAGGAGATCCCTCGAAGCAAACTACAAGGCCCGCACGAACTGACCAGGAAGTTAGGTGCAACAGCGGCCAAGCTGCATCGACTCTCGCAGCCTGTTACATCACCTCGATCTACCAACAAGGCACGGCTGCGCTCCATTCTTGACTAAATCTCGAAAGTCGTTTGCCCAGCGACCCGCACTTCTGGAACCAGCACGTGGAAGGACGTTACCTACAGGCTTGCCCCCGATTGTTTGTGTACCACCAACAAGGACGACCTGTCCAACCGACACCATCTGCCTGTCAAGTTGGAGCCCAGATACTCAGGTGCGTTGAAATCTCGTTGTCATCTCAGATCCGCCCACACCAATCTACGTCTATCATGACGGGAAACGTTTTGGCAAAAGGGAGCATTAGCATTGGGTTGGCAATAATACCTAATGTCGTGTTCGTGTTTTCATCTTTGGTCTGGTCTTGATCAGGTCGAAATTGAGACCCCCACCAGATTGCTACGTATCATTCACTAGCGACCTACCTTCTCTCATCAACGAGGGGCTGGTTGTGTGATTTTTACCTTTAGCGATTCTCCTTGAGCAATGTGATTCCGGGACCAAAACGCATTGCATCTCATCACACCTCACGAGGCTGACTTGACCTGCCTCCTTCACTCTAGACATCGAGCGACCAGCGCCCCTGTTTCAGACCTTGATCCGCCACTTTCGTGTTAGTCTTATGATTTGGACGAGCCACGCACTCGACCAACACTTGCATAGCATCTGTACGGATACAGATATTCGAAACTCAAGCCGGTAGGTCGCCTCTCACCTCCCCAATCCTTCCCTGCCCGTTCACGCGAATCCTGAAAGCTGCGCCTTGGAAGAGGAGAGCTCGGTTGGCGGGAATTTTCTGGAGCATTGGATGCAGCTGGGAGAGGATCTGGAATCACGCCACCAAGCTCTCTCTTACCACGAATATCCTGGTAGAGCAAGCGCCGTGCGTTGATCTGGCTCGCCAAAGCTGCGTCTTTCATAGGCACGTTGCTAACCGTCTCTGTAGACAAGAACCGTTGGTTGACGTATTCCGTCCCTCATGACCGTCAGCATGTCAGCGAATCGCCAGATCTCCGGCCAATTCAAGCAGGAGCCCGGGGTCAATCCTGTAAGTGTCTCCATTTCCTTTTCGTCTAGTATGCACCTTTGCACACCCTTTCCGGCTCGCATGGACTCGGATCATGGCCAGTATGCCATTTCTGCCAAACACGACGAGTTTGCTACCTCGTAGCTCGTGGGATCTAACGCGTCGCGGCTACAAACGCGTCTGCCAGACCCCAGCATCAGCCTCAAGTGAAGGCCTGACTGGGTTATGTCGCTAGACAGCACCGGGAATACCAAGGTTTCGAAGTGCGCCCCGCGCAATATGCCTGTCGCAAGCCTGACCGGGTCAGGACTCGAGGGTGGGCTGAGCAGGGTACGTCTTGTTTCACCAATGCCCGGGGCGCCCGCAGGGGACAGGGGAGGGGTGGTCAGTACCAGCCTTGACAAGATGCCCATCCGTGGATGGATGCCAGACCCCGAAAATTGGAGAGGCCGGGCAGGCTGAGGCGGGACGTTGCAGTGCATCCGCCGCCTCAGCCTTTGCCATGAGAAACGGCCAGCGGCCTCGCATGCACCAGCCACATTGTACAAAGAACTCGCAGGCGGCTGAAGCTTCTCTGAGCTCGACACGCGGCGGACGGGGGCGGTCACAACGGCCTTTCCCCCCCGTTGCACAGCTCGCGGAGAAACGCAGCATACGGGCATTTGAATTTCGGGGCGCGGCGGGCCGCCACCAAGGCGAAGGAAGGTCGGGTAGCATCCACTCAACGGTCGCGAGGCTGGCGAGGGCAGAGGAGATGTGAGTGACCGACGTCGAGTCGAATTGTCGGCCAATCCAGCACACACCAGCCAGCTTGAGCAATACTCATCTCGTCAATGGCACGCCGCGGCTACGCGGAGCAGCACCCGGTGGATGATGCCTGAAGAAGACGCCGAGGAGGACGCTTAACTCAGCTGAGGAACGTCTTTTTTGGGGGAGGCGATGCAGTACCTGCCGTCCGTGGGCAAGCCAGCAAAAAGATGGTCAAGCTTGGCGGGTGTCGAGTACGCTACGTACCTACGCTACGGATGGATGCCAGGCTGCCCAGGTGGGGAGCCGGCGGCGTTGTTCCCCCAGTGGGGCGCTGGAGCAGGCAAATGGAGGCCACCGGCCCCTCTGATTCAGATTTTAGGGCGTGGCACTCGAGAAAAACGGTTACGAAGCATCAAATGTCGACAGACAGACAGAAGGGACGGGACGTGACGTGACGGAGGGAGTGCCCGACCTCGCCTCAGCCATGCCTTCTGGTGCCGTACTGTACCTTTTCTGGCATCCACGCCCAAGGTACTAGCGGTGACGCACGCGGTGGATCTCGAGTGAGAAAACAGACAGACACGCGCGCGCAGTCTTTGTCTGGCGGGAGCAGACTGCCACAGATGGACCCAATGCCCGTAGCCGCGACTTCGGGGGTTCAGTCCATCTGGAAGGGATCGAGTACGTACGAGGATTCCGAGCTGGACAAACGGTACTCTGCAGGTACCTGGAGCCGGACGGGAGTCTGTACAACATTGCTCACCCGGTCGGTGGCCGTTGCGCGTCAGTTGGATTGGAGCCCAAGTGTCTGGTCGGTCCATTTTGGGGGCGGACCAGCGTGAGCGACCGGGGTCCATGGGCCCATGGACGACGACGGTTGAGAACAAGGTCCTGGCCAAAGTGGCAGAGTGGCAGCCATGGACTCCCCTACCCACACCGCCTGTGGCCAAAATAGGAGCACCAGGGAAAAGCCAATCCCGGCGCAATCCTGGTCCGTTGGCTAGCCCCGGCTCTGGTGTGCCCCATTGGGCAGCTGCTCCTGGCCGGGCGCCCTGGTGAGGCGGCCATTGGCCACTTAATCAAACCAAGCCGACCCCTGTCGCGTTTCTTCCATGCGTTGTCCTCCCCGGGGACACCTGCTTGGCCTGTGGCTCAACGCTACCTATGGTACGCTATGCTACACTCGACTTGCGGGTACGGAGGGCTAAGGGAGAGGGCGTCCACCACCCGCAACATGGTGCTCGCCCGTCACCCCTCTCGGTCCCCTTTTCCCTCAGCCTGCCCCTCGAAGCTGATTGATGGGAAGGGGATGGGT
>JAANQP010000569.1:0-23882 GCA_011320165.1 Fusarium protoensiforme | reverse complement strand
GGGAAGGGATGGTGGAAGTAAAGTGGGTGGGCAGGAGCGAGCACGGGCGGGTCCCTTGTCCTGTCCGTCCTCACTGCAGTCCGGTCGCGACTTCTGGTCTGGGCGGGAAAATGGTGGGGTAGGTTGGGTAGAGTCCACGAGGCGACGGCTTCCCGACCGGTGGGTTTTTTTTAGTGGGCTGTGTCCGGTGCCAACTTGGGCGTAGTAGTTGGTGCTGACTCTTGTTTTTTTTTCTTGTTGATGTTTGGTAGCGAGCCCGCTCTGAAAAAAACAAAGTCCGGTCGTCGGGTGAATCGCTGGTTGCTTTTTCCACTGCCTTGAGTCGACGGTTGGTTGGTCGTGGTTGGCTCCGTTTGCTTAGCGCTCGTGAGGCGGGTGTGACTCGTAACAAGCGACAGAGTCAAGTCGACAAACGGATGGTTCCTCTGCTCTGGGCGAAGGAGAGGGGAGGGATGCTGCTGTAGTGGGACAGGCAGGAGGATGTGCAGGATTTCCTGGTCCGATGAGAGGCCGTTGGAGAAGAGGGAGAGAACTAGCCGGACACGACACGACGGTTATATCAAAAGCGGGAAACCAGGTCATGCATGGGTGATGGCTCTCTCGGGCGTCTGGGCGGCTGGGCTGGGCGGGCAGGTTGGCTAGGGTGCACCAGACAGCAAGCAGCACGGTACTCCGTACAGGACAGGACAGGGCCGAAGTAACTTGAATGGATGATGGGAGACGAAGCGCTCGGTCGTCCACGTGTTGAGCCGTCGGTTGGGCGCGAGTACATGGGCCTGCTGCTGCTGCTGCAACTGTACCGCGGCTGTAGGTGTGTATGTGATGTGATATCGTCGTTGTACTTTATGTATGTATGAATATGTATGTACTGTACGTTGTTGGGTGATGCTGTGTGGTGAACTTGACATGACCGGTGAGAAGAGACTCCTTGTGCTTGTGCATTCTCTCTATCCTGCCATGTGCTTTTTACTGTCCCTGAACCTGCGCGCGTTGATTTGCGGCTTGACTGGCGGTGATGGATTTGTCAAATGTCCATGTTGCGTGCAGCGGACAGTATAAGCAGCGCCGTTATACCAAACAGGGATGAAGGATTGGGTGATGTGTCCGGGGGGACACGCGGGGAGGAGCCCTCGGTCGAGGCTGGCTCGCCTGAGACGCCGTGTCTCTGTGGCCTTGTCGCGGCTACTGTCGACTCCTGCTTCGCGACTCGGTGAAGGGGGAGTCTGTGACGTGTTGATGGGGGTAAAGGGGAGAGGTGGATGGGGAGATGGACGAGGGGATCATGGCTCGTGGGTGACCGGCAATGGGTTCTGGCGGCCAGAGCAGCTTCCAGTGGACGCTCACAGGGCACAGTGGGTTCCGGCAGGGCTCTTCCAGCGCTCAGTCGGGTGGGGCGCGGCATTGTCTGTGGACTCTGCAGGCTCTGCAGTGGGGGACTGGAGGCTGGCCAGCTCGTCCGGAAGACAGAGAGATGTCGTTCCGGAGAAGCCCTGCCCTTACCGCGACAAGTCGCTGCTAGCTTCAAGAGGCTGGACGTTTGGGGAAGAGAGACATGGAGTCAGAAGAGACAGGGCGTGCAAGGGGGCAATCCTTGCGTTATCCGTGGCTCTAGTTCCTGAGTCTTGGGCGTCGTCCCTGAGCTGATCGACACGACAACAGACTACATACATACATCTTCAAGGCCATGACACTAGGTGCATGTATGCCCGCGCAGACGAAACAAACACACAATGAGACGAGTGGCTGCAGCAATTCGCTGTTTGAAGGAGGGGGCCATGCTCAAACATCCTGGAGCTGTTGAATGTGAACAAGCACATGCTCCGAGGGAACCAGAGGGAGGACCCTGAAGATGGAGAAGACTCCGAGCATAAGCGACGTTTTGCGGGCGGATGAATGGGCACGGCAATTGAGGATATCTTATCATTATTGGTGAACAAGTCTACTGACTTTACCGAGCCATTGGGTCTCAATTGTGATGCTCTCTTTGTTGCTCGATGCTCGATTGATTTCAACACGGCCATCTGAGACAATCTTTGATATTGACCCGTGGGATGGACGCCACAAAAGGCAAGAGCAGTTTGGCTTCTGGCAGCTCCTTCCTTCACATGGCAACAAGCTCCCCCTCAGTGCCTCCGATCCATTTCCATTGGACGCAAAGATCGTCGGTAGCTCAAATTTCTTCTTTTTTTTCTTGCTTTCTTTTTCCTGCTCATCCCGCTCTTTGTTCTCTTGACGCCTTCATCCTTCATCGATTTCTCATCATGCCCCCCGCTGCTTTGTGTTGTCATTGATCCCACCAGAGATGCTATGCAATCCTCTTGACCTCTTGCCATCTCCTCATCCCATCTTCCCACTTGTCGTCCCACATTGGGCCGAGCCCCAGCTTTCCAGCGAGTCTCTCCCTGTCAACCAGGGCTCGCTCCCACAGCCTGGGCCGACCAGGGCTCAGAGAAGCCGCGCCGACAAGGGTGCAGGAGCTTGAGAAGCGCCAGCAGGGGGTACGTAGCCCTGTCTTCGGCCATCTGGCACCGCCTCTCCGGGTCGGCGCACCCAGAGAACAGTCCAGTCTCGATTCTGCCCTCGCCGTTTCCGCTTCCAACGGGCCTCGAAGCCCATCCTTGTCCCCGGAATCCCATGGATCCATGAATCGGGGACTTGCGACGGTACTCACCGTCTCTCACTGTCCTTTTCGCCTCGCCGCCGTTTTTCTTCTTTGATGTCGGTTCTGGTCGCCGGACGCTTATGCCATTGTGGAAGGACTGCGCGTGCTCTCGGGGCAGACATCATGGAGCCTAGCGGAAACTTCAACTCCCCGTCGCGCGCCCAAGGTGTCTACTTTTTTTCCCGCTCCGACAATCAGACTTTTTCCCCTTCTTGCCGCCACCAATGAACTCAATCAGGGGAACAGGAAACGGTCGACCGAAGCCGCTGACGGCACAGGTCTTCTCCCTACAGCGTCCAAAGCAACTCCGTGTTTCTTCCAAGGCACAGTCACACAAACTGTCAATTTTAACCCATCCAAAACTGCAGCATTACGTCGTTATCTTGAGCTTTCCGCCAGAATGAGGAAACAACGTCGATCCCTTCCTCGGTGAGCCTGGACGCTGGAGTCTTTCCAGCATGACAACTGGGCCTCTCCCGTGTCCCCGTCCTTGCGATCCAGCCGTTGTCTTCTCCAAACTCCTGATGTGTCTACCCGTTCGTCTTTGTTCTGGTCGCTTCTGCGAAGCCCACTTCTATCCGTCCTGTTGAACCGCAATCCACTTCGTCATCACGGGATGCCTGCTGGTTGTCCAGGCGGCTACATCCGACACAACCAGAGATTGTTTCTTTTTCCCATGCGAATTGTGAAGAGTCAATTGACTCAAAAATTTCACTTATTCGTCCGTGCCCCTCTTCCAAAGACTCTTGTCCACTCACCGGTCTGCTCTCTCCTTGAACCGGATCTGAGATGGCTGGAAACATCTGTGCAAATCCCTAGGCGCAGGGAGATGAAACCGTTGCGTTGGGTCGCTGCTGGGATCATTCTCCTGAGACCCAGAACTGAGCATCCCATGTCTCTTGTTCTTCAACACCGCTCTTTACATCCCAACCTTTCTGTTGTCTTGCTCCAGCGAGTCTCACATCGCATGCTCCCCGGGGCGGGCAGACTCGTGGCCAACGGGGCGCTCTACCCATCGTGGTCTAGCGGCCGCAGCCCGAGCCTTCCCAGTGGAAGGGAAGTGATGCCGAGGCGTCGTGCCGGGGGCCATAGAAGAACCTGGAAGGCTACCAAAAGACAGGGCGGGTCTGCGTGGCTTCAAAGCCCAGCAGTGAGAGGTCCCGCTGAGAAGACGCCAAAAGACGCCAAATCGCGCCGGCGCAGTGGAAGCGACCGCCGTGGTCCAGCACTCCGGGAGACAAGAGCAACGAAAAGCTTAACCCTCCTTTGCTCATTTTACTGTCTCCAGTCTGCTTGGTGTCGATCTACCGGGATCTTGCTCAGTCGACGTCTCATCGGACAAGCATCGAGATCCGATGTGCTGATCGGATGGAGACCAAGCGACGAACATGTCGGGGAGAGCCTTCGGAGGAATGACCAAACGCGCTGCCTCGACCACCAACCCCGTGAGCAAGATTACCGGATTTTGCTCATCGCGAGACTCACTGACGGAAGGGACCGACTTGCCATTCTAGCCCGCGTCTCGAGACCGCTTGCACAACCGAAAACTGTGTACGTACCGCCAGAGGACCCTCCTCGTCGCGCGGCGTATCCTCTAGCCATCCCCCAGCGGCCACGATGGCCCTGGTCTCGGAGGTTGAAGGCCCTGCCGCATTAGCTTGACCACGGTACCTGGGCCGACACTGTCAAGAAGGCGGCGACGAATGTTCTCTCCCTCCCCGTCGGTGCCCGCGGAAGCTGGCAGCCGTTCCGCTCTCACGCCTGCATTCGGTTGTCGTTGTCGTTGCAGTCGGTTGGATCTCGCTGGGCTCTAACGATGTGTGGTAGGTCGCACATGTTTCCGGCTGCCCTCCTCAAGCACAACTTTCATAAGCATGGATAATGTACATGGGTCTGGAGAAATCGCTTTGACATACGACGGTTCGTCCAAGACTGCCAACTACGATGGCCTGCATCACCTGGTGTCGATAGCGAATTACGACATGATGAAGCGCCATTGAGCGCGACGGCTACACCTTACTGATCCGGACTGGCGCTGGAATCAACAAACTCTCTTTGAAGGGAGAATTGGCCGGCCGGCACTATCTCGTCCGTCTTGAACCCGGTTGACAGTCGGGCAACTTGAGCACTCTTGTTGGAGCACAGATTTGAGTTTACACTTGACGAGTCGTCAAGCTGTCACGCACATGTGCACCATGTGGCATACAGCGCTCATGAAGGTCACTCTTGGACGAGGAGAGGGTGAGACAGTACAATGCTCCGAGACTAGGTGAAGAAGCCTTCGAGTCGTGTGATTTGTTCTCTGGTTCCGGTCTCGGGGTTCAATCTCGTCTTCCATTGTTCTTCCGTGGCGTTGTGTCATCGCTGTCCTTTGCGAGGCGCTCTCCTTGTAGGAGCTGCATGCAGGGAGGCTATTGGACAATGGGGGAAGCTTCGGCTTGCACCCTTCTGCAACATAGGTGTTCCGTCTGTCCCTTTCAATGACGACGTGTGTCTTTGGCAATAGCTGCCGGGCCATTGCCAACCCCTTGTTTTCTTCCCATGGACTCGACAATACTGCTTGCTACAGCATTCAATGAAAGCTACAACAAACCTAAACCCACAGGAACCCTTACCCGACCCCCCTTTAGCCATTGGCAATCCGGCGCTATGAAGTCGATGGAAGCGAGCGGTTTCTTCCTCTTGGGTACAAGGCTGCATCAGCTTTTCTTCTGCCTTCTCCTCTTCACCTTTGTCCGAAGTCTCCGTTCTCTATCCGCGATTGGCTGGTTGTTCCCGCCTAGGCCCATTGCAGATCCCTACCGTCTTTGCTAGACCAGCCCGCCTCGTTGTTGACCCGCAACCTTTGATGCCTGGGCAAGAAGGAATTGGTGCCTCGGTCGCAAGGCAGCATTTCAGACCCTTGTCATCTGCAGGTGGTGTCCTCCCACCATGATGATGATCCATCTACAAACAAGGAAACAAGCTTGATGGGAGTTCAAACTGCTCTCAGGAGCGCAAGAGGAACCACTTTTCATCAATGCCGCTCTCATCAGATGCCGTCATCATTGTCGCAGCATGCTGGCATTGCCAAAATTGGAATTATCATGAGGAAACTGCGGCTATGGGCTCGGTCAAAGCGTCAGGATAGCCGGAGTAAGCGGTGCTCAATCTTTTGAAGCTGGATCCCCGTTGTAGGCGTGATTCAACTCGTTTTCGACTCAAGGTTGGGCCGGGCCGTAATGGCAGGCTCAGCACGCGGCATACGGTGTCGTATCCAGCCTTGTTGCAACCACATGAGCTTATTCAGCCCTTATGAGCTGCATCCTCTATATCGGGGATAACGATCCAGTTCCCGGTGTATCGATTGAATGCTCGCCATGATGACGAGACTGTGATAGAAACGACGGATCAGAATCCCAAATCGGTCATATCTGCGCCGTTATACCTACTCAATCCTCTCTGTCGCTTACGACAAGGTTCGGCCAAATGGGCGACTATTGGAGCTTGATGACTGAGCCAATGTCGGGAGCGAGACGCGGGCCGGCAGCCGCAGCATGTTCCAATGCAGGTCCAACGGCTGCGGCCGCAATCTCATACATACAGCACAATGTCAGCAAGCATTGTTACCACGAAGGGTCTTGTCTCGGCAGTTATTCTCGACGATTGAGACAATGACACCGGCTCAGAGAAGGATCGTCCAGGTGCAGATATCTCAACAATACGTCGTCATCAACTCATTGGGGTCGGCTTCAAAAACGTTGACGATGCAACCGTTTCTCAAGACTGCCACACAAACCAAAGCTTCGGGTCCCAAGCCTCCGAGATCTCACACAGAAATCTGTTCCTGGTGGCGATAGGGGCGGCTCCGCATAGCGATTGGGCAATGGCTCTCCAATCTCCAGCATGGTTACATCGGCCTCGAGTTCGTCAGAGGGCTGGAGCCCACGATGTCACCCAGGGAGGGCACACTCGGAAGCTTAAAGGGAGAAATGCCGTTTAGAGCCTCCAAACTGCTGGGAGAGGTGCATGAGCCTCATGAAAATGTTGACAACAGGTTGACGTTTTAGTCAAGCCGATGCTGGCCAGAGCCAATCGAGACTGGAAGAGCCGTTGGAGCCCTGAAAATCTCTTTCAGATTTTACCAAATCGGTTCACTTGATCCAGCTCGTCAGAGGCACGTCACGATTGATATCGGAAGGCTGGAACATGTTCCCCGAAGAGTTGAGGGAGCCACAGTTGCATTGCGCTTTGACAGTTTACAGTGTTCAGCCAGCCATTGAAGCTCATTAAGGGTCCGGCTTCTCAGACACGGAAATCGATGAATAAGTTCTCATCTGCAGGCCTTGACCAGCTTGGATTCGACTCTACGATGATTGGGCCAAGGGAAATCGGAGGCTGGCGCTCTCAAGTTCAGACTGAGACTGGAAGCAGGGCGTGGTGCTGACCAAGAGCCAAGAGCGTTGACCAACAATTCCCACTTTGCATCTCCACCAGGCTGACGAAAAATTCGATCAGAGTTTTCTGATCCTCTGGGAAGTCTGGATCCTGATGCTGGGCTGGGTCTGGGTCTGGGCAGCCCTCTTTGCACCGCCATGAGAGATTCTGACAAGGGATCCACGTCTTGGGAGTCGCTTTTCGCTGTCCGAGAGTGCTCCGAGTCTCTCCGCGAGATGCGCGCTGGATCAGCGGAGAAATCGCCATGATATGTCGGGAATCTGCGATTCCATCGTGGGGAAGAGGAAGAGGGGGGAATCGTCCGATCTGGGCGCTCCAGGAAGGGACCTCCTTGTCTCGAGCTGCAGCCCTCGTGAGGAATTGATGAGCCTCGACAACGGCTGTGAGACGGGTATTTCCATATTGCTTTATATTGCTCTCGTGAGAGTTCGTTCGATGGTGGCAACCGGACGAACAGTTCTCAGCCGAACCCTCAAGGACGCGCATCCTGTGTCGCGAGTTGATGATGTCTCAACCTGCACACACAAAGTTCCCAACATGGGAGCCCACACGGTTGAGGTCAATTGGACTCTCTCTTACACATGCCAGTGAGTTTTCCTTGCTAACAGTCCTAGCCATTGGCCCACCATTGTCCAAAAGAGGTCTAACAGATGAAGGGCGAAAGCTTGGTGTGGTGTTCCTGACGATCGCGAGCCAGGGTTTGCTGGTCGCTGTGCCACACAACCGCTTTTGGGGCTGAGTTGAGATGGGCTGAAGCTGGTGGCCTCTGTGCAAGACCTCTGCTCTCCTGTGCATGGCATACGCTGCAGTGCAGTGCGGTGCGGTGCAATGCACGTGTCTGCTCCGTAGATGCCTACCCGAGCAGGAATATCTTCGTGGCAGCCAGATGGATGCCGACTTGTTCCTCGGCTTCAAGGATGAGGATGAGGATGAGCATTGGTAATCGAGTTGCAAGCGCCAACTCCACCAGGTCCCATCGAGTATGACTGTTTTGAACGCCGACCATCGGGTCTTGGAGTTGGCCGTGTGTGTCTTTGTCAGGCGCCGGGCCTCAATGGCTCGCTCAGGCACCCGAAGCAGTTGAGTGGTTGCATTGGTCCTGGGGCTAGAGCAGGGCTTGGTTGCGGAACCGAGGCCGGCGAGAGACGACGATGGCCCTTTTGGAGGCTGTTTCTCAGACTCCACTGAGGGTCTGAAACGTGACACTCGGCATTCGGAGGATCAATTGATTCGGGACTTGATTGCCCTGCCCTACCCAGCCATCACCAGTCTTGCTAGAGAACTGTTGTGATGTTTGGTGAAGCTGGTGCAATTATCTCGGCTTGTCGTTTATTCATCGGCCGAGTGGCCATATCGATCTATCCTAATGGTATGTTTGGTCATCAGGATGAAACAAATCATTTCCGCGGTAAGGCCCTGTACAGGCCGGACTCTACCTTCTGCGCCGTGGGTGCATCCTGTGCTAGGTACAAGGCTTACAGACGCACATGTTGTCTCTGCGGGCCAGCCGGGGAAGCTGAGTACTCTGGGGCGGCAGAAAAGTCTCGCGACCAAAGCGACTCAAACTGTCGGCTTGGCTCAGGGTTTCTGACTACCGTCGGCCTCACAGGAGATCCCTGTGACGCTTCTCAGAGGATGACCCCGAGAGCAGAGCAGGCGAGCAAGTTCCCCCTACGAGTTCGTCCTGTTCACCGCTGCGCAGTCAATCAATTCCCTTGCCTTTTCGTCCAACTATCTTGTCCCGTCCCTTGTTAGTCATGAGAGGGACTGGCCCTGGCGGAAGCTATCCACGTCCATAGAGGGCCCCGGCTAGTGGCCTGCGCCGTGTGGCGGGCTCTCATTCGTCAGATGGCTGACGCCCAAGGCTGCTGCGCTGCACAGCACAGCACATGAGAAGCTCTGGGGACGGGCTGAAGATTGGAGAGTCTCAATTGATCACTTTTCAGAGTTGGAGATTGAGCGTGGGGGGAGCCGAGTGCTGAGAGACGGCCACGATATGCCATTACGTCCGGGGGAGATGATATGAGGCGACCCCGTGACCCTGTCTCTACGACTTGAGGCCGAGACATGAGATAGTCCATCAGCAGGGCCTCACCGGTGTACCTGCGATGCGAGCCAATTTTCCCTGCGTCTGCTCGGGCGTCAAAGGCCGTACCGTGCATGAGGCGAACACAATGAATGGTACGCTGCGTACGTGGAAGCGCCTGGTTGAAGTGTTGCGACGGACGAACGCCCAGCGGTTCCCCCTCTGCCTTGTATCTTCTGTTCTTGGTCAGCTGAGGCATCCTTGATGAACTGGATGTGCAGAAATGCCGCGACGACAGCATGTGGTGAGGAATACTGATCCGAGTCGCGCCACGGCCGCGTCAGGGGGACTTGATGGCGAACGACGACGTGTCTATATGCCTCATTCTTTGTTTGCTGCGTTGTTCTCGCGAGATATGGCGGTTTGCATCTGTGGCATGCGGTGGGAGCGGTGAGGCTGGGAGGGGAGATGTGAGATTTGCCGTGGTGTTTCGATTGAATGAGGGAGTTTCTGACCTTGATGGCGTTATAGTCGTTGTCTATCGTATGTGAGACTATGCGTCTGGGCATGTAGGTAGTTGCGAATACAACCTTGTTGCGTATGTAGGTGGTGGCTGTGGTTCTTGGCTTTCCTCGGGACAAAGGCGCTTGCGCATTCAAGCTATGTACCGAGGATGCTCTGAATAACTAGACATTATGAATATATTCCTTGCTATTAGTAATTGCTAATGGGGTGATTAGAGGGATCAAACCAGAAGTGAGGCTGTTGGCGATGATGTGCGATGTGTGAGTCTAGGGTAGTTCAAATGTGTTGTGAAAATTGAGACATCTGTCGACAAAGGCTAATTGAGCTGTGCTTTGGGGATATTGAGATGTTTCTTAATGAATAGTTTATTATTATTAGTGAGCGTAGCCTTCCCAAATAGTAGTTTGTGAATTATTGTGTTGCTGTGCATCCTGCAAGTGTTGTTGGATAACGGGACTGCTAAATGCTTGGCCAGATGCACTCAATGTCATTTTATAGTCACTCCAATGGTGCTGCGCTTATCGGTCCTGACAGAGACGTAGATCTAGAGATGCCCAAGGTACTCGGAAAGTGAAGTGCATTCAGTTTTACCATATCTTGGTGTTGCTGTATGAGTCGTTGGAGTGAGGTATTGACTGGGGGGCAAGCATTGATGAAACAAAAGCGGCATAAACGAAACCACGTTTCAATCAATTAAAAGAGAGAGAGAAAAAAGACAGCCACTGATATGTTTGAGAAGAGCTTGGCCCTATACTCATCATGGACGCAAAAACTTGCCTAGGCGTGAGTGTTTGGTGAGACCGCCCAGCCACATATAATAACCCGTCATATAACGACATGACAGATAGGCGATCGGGTATGGATTATAAGTCATGAAAGTACCAGCTGAGGCCTTGTCTTGATTGACTTGTGTCATCATGAGTGTTTATTCTGGATCAAGTGGCATTTGACAGACCGTGGCAGCCAGGTTCGTGCCAAGACAATGGACTTGTCTAACTCGGTAGGTCTGGTGTAACTACACACGTACGTACATGTCTGAATCTCGGTCTCAATCCGGAATGCCTTGACGTGAGACATGGGGTTTGCTGTCGACATCACTCCCCTCGTCACCTTGGATAGCTTGGGTAACAGGTCTGGTCTGAGTGAGGGAGACATAAGACAAGGTACGACAGGACCGACCAAGTGACCATCGAAGCGGTGAAGAAAGCAAGTTGTATCATCCAAACAGCCACCGCGGCCATGTCTCAAAGCCCAAATGTCACTCCTCCGGATCCTGTGGTCCGATCCATCGGCGAACGGCCCCACCCTCCCGGAGGTAGCACCCGGAGGATCTACGACAGGGCCAGGCCTTTAACGCGAGAGCCTCAAACGAAACCGGGCAAAAGTGTGTCAAAAACAGGAAATAAAGGACCCCCTTCACGGGTTCTTCCGTCTACGAGGCTGGCTGAACGTTGGAGCTTCTGCGCTAGATGCAACGCTGTTGCATTAGAGGCGGACGGTGACGTGCCCGGTTTTACCACATGTTCGATTATCGGAATCAACTGGTTTAGCGGATGGTTTGTGGGAGAGACAGCTGTTTTCAGGGCTTGGGATATGATGTCTTTTTTTCGATTCCTTGCTGGATCGATCGCTTTTCAGCTGATATTCTCATGACGTCACGACTTGGTGCCGGATAGTACACGAGGGCGGTTGACGTAGGCGGCGGGGCAACTTGGAATGGAGATTCCAGGTTGATATGTATACCATGAATTTCTCAAAGTGATTCTTCTCATCGTCAGTTTCTTTTTTGCTGAGTAACTAAACATGGACGTGCCAGCAAACGACGAACCCACGCGTCGGCCCTCGACAGCCGGCGCAGGAAGCGAGCCAGAAATCATCGAGACTCACCAAGAAGAGGCACCCACGACAAGCCACGCCCTCGCAGAAGAGAGCAAGAACTTTGAAGAGAAAGGCGCAAGCCAGATCGAGCACGGCGAGGTCGAGGTCAAGAATCTGGGATGGAACGATCAGGTCCACCGCGTGCCGCAGCCCCTCGTCGGAGGGCTCAGGAACGACGACCTCTGGACTCTGATCCGGCGGTTTGACAAGCAGGTCTTTTACGTGCGGAGCATCGAGGAGCCGCCGCTTGGGGAGCTGGATATGAATATTGCGGACGATGAGGAGTTTTCGCCGGAGAAGCTGAGGGCGCAGATTGAGAGGTTGTACATGTCTGTTTTTGTGCAGCTGTTTTCCTTCTGGAAGCACATCGTGAGACTCCGATCGTGGAAGGAGTATCAGCGGACGTCTGCCTTCTTGGGTGTGTACTCTCTGGCATGGCTGCTCGATCTTCTCGGACCGACCATCATCGTCTTCCTCATGACCCTTGTCTTGTCTACACGAGCACGAGAGATTTGCTTCCCCGGAGCTCCTCCTTCCCTCATCGACCCCAAGACCGGAGGCGTCCAGACGCCAGCGGCTGGTGTTCTCGCGTCGGATGATTCGGTTACTGGAGCACCGGAGAAGCACAAGGGCGAGGCGGTTGAGCAGGAGGCTCACAGTTTTGTTACGAGCTTGTCCACGGTATGTTCGGGTGTAAGAGCGACGCCGTGCTCTAGAAGGGAGGCAGCTGACTGAGACTTTCAGATCGTCGTGAGCACCGCTGCTGGAAAGCATCCTCAGACGGACCCGGATGAGGACAGCGCTGCTCCGGATCCTACTCAGCTCACAGAGGATGTCACGGATGCGAAGCAAAAGACTGGGGGAAACCATACTGGCATCGAACACAACAGGGCCAAGAAGCCAGTGTCCAACGCCGTGTGGGCCAAGGCTCGTCCGACGATGCATCTAATCGCCGACTTTGTCGATACCTGGGAGAGATTCGGAAATGCTCTGAGCCCAGCTGCCCCGTTCCACCGTCACCGTCCCAAGATGATCCTCGTGGGCGCCCTCTTCCCTCTCCTCCTCGGATCGTGGTTCACGTCTCCGTACATGCTCATGAAGGGCGCAGGATTCGCCGCCGGGTTTGGATTCTTTGGCGATCCCATCATCACTCCGGCTTTGAACTTTGTCAACAGGACGTATCCTCGGTGGGAGAAGTATGTCGAGCTGCGAAACACTATCCTCAGGGGCGTGCCGACAAACGCTCAGCTGGCTATCACTCTTTTGCGTATCGGAGAGAGGAACAAGGCTCCTCTGCCTCCACCTCCGACTTCTGATGTTCCTCCCCCTTGTGAACCTCACGAGACTGCCGGCAAAGGTCTGGACCATTTAGGTGTGTATCCGCAGCTTGTCATGACTGAGCCAAGACTGACACCATCAGAAGGAGTCTCGCAGGCTGAAATCGCCGAAGCGGTCCAACCCGATCCCGAGGTAATCCACGAAGACGAGCACGAACAAGAGGAAGAAAAGACCAAGCACAAGAAATCGCACCGCATCATGAACTTTATCCGCGGCACCACAAAGGGCGGCGTACAGACGGCGCTCGCAGCCGACAAGGCAAAGGCCAAGGTCGGAGCCCGACACGCCAAGAACCGGCTTGGCGTGGTCAAGGGCCAAGAGCAGCCGAACCCGGCGACGGGGCCGATCCGGTTCCCGGCGCGGTACAAGGGCAAGAAGGGGCACGCCTACATCACGGCCACGGCGACGACGCCGGCCGTGAGCTGGACGTCGGACATTGGAGACGTCAAGCCCGCTTGGACGGTGACGATCGGGGAGATTGCGGAGCTGAAGAAGATGGGCGGGCTCGGGTGGAAGAGCAAGATCATCGTCGGGTGGGCCATGGGGAGTGAGATTGTGGATGGGTTGATGGTCAAGACTAAGGATGGGAGGGACCTGCACCTCACGGCGGTCGTGATGCGGGATCAAATGTTTAACCGGCTGATTTCTATAGGACAGCAGATGTGGGAGGCGTGGTGAGTTGTCAAGCCTGTTGTCAAGTAAGAGTTGTAGCTGAGATGATTTAGCATGTAGATTGGTAGGCGATGAACTGTTGGCGATGGATTCATTGTGTTTTGAGCCATATCAACAATGGCCAATGATACTGGGTGCATCCTGGACTTGGCGATGATGGGATTATTGGTGTTTAGTAATTTATTTGTTATGACTCAATTGTTACATCCCGAGCAAGGCAAGGATTATCCCGAGATCTACACATGAGCCGAGAGTGGGTGTGAAGACGTATCGCGTGACGTCAGTGAAGAATTGACCATCTCCGGGAAGTCACTGAGTAATTGGCAAGCTTACAAACACGATTCTTTTTGGTGTTGAGCATGGTGATGATTATTCCGTCGAATAACAGCATGTGTTAGATCCGACCGCGGCTTGAGATAATCCAGGCTTCAATTACGCCCTTTGTACGGAGTACCTGCGCTGTACAACAATCCGTATTAGCCTCGAGAGTGGGGGAGAAAGTGGGATACGAGAAACAGGGCAATTGATATAACACGACCAACTGCAGCCTTGAATTCGGCATACCCTCAACACGGTATCCCGGCCTTTCAACTCTGTAGATCACATCACCCACCATGAGCTTCACCCCAGAGCCCTACGACCCCGTCACCGCGGCGACTTGGCTCGTCTGCGTGACGTGCGGCACGCAGTTCCCCACGGCGGATCGCTCCCAGGTAAAGACGTGTCACATCTGCGACGACCCTCGGCAGTTTGTCCCTCCGTCTGGGCAATCCTTCTCTACGCTGGCAGAGCTGGCAAAGACTCATAGGAACGAATTCACCCCCTGCCCCGCAGACCCCAGACTCACCTTCATCTCGTCGACGCCAAAGCTCGCCATCGGACAGCGCGCCATCCTCATCCAGACGCCAGAGGGCAACATACTGTGGGATTGCATCTCCCTGCTCGACGAGGAGACCGTGTCCCGGATCCAGGCCCTCGGGGGCTTGCGGGCGGTGGTGATAAGCCACCCGCACTTTTACAGCACCCACGTCCAGTGGGCGAGGGCATTCCGGTGCCCCGTGTACCTGGCGGCCGAGGACGCCCGGTGGGCCACCATGGCGTCGGCGCACCAGGTGCGGCTGGCCGAGACCGAGACGGAGATCGTGAGCGGGGTGAAAGCCATCAAGCTCGGGGGACACTTCCCCGGGTCCATGGTGCTTCTTTTCGACGGGCGGCTGCTCATCGCCGATACGCTCATGACCACAGCCGCGGGCGTCGGGGGCTGGGAGGTGGACGCCACGGGAAGTTCGAGGTCCAAGCCGCCGGGCCTCAATTCCTTTTCGTTCCTGTACAGCATCCCCAATTTCATACCCCTCGATCTAGACGAGATGTCTCGCATGTGGGGGATCTTGAGGAACTACGACTTTCGGGCTACGTACGGAGGGTTTGCGGGCATGGATATCGAGGATGAGGGCGTTAAGGGGAGGGTGCTGGAGAGCATGAAGATTCAAGCTCGACACATGGGATACGGGGAAAGTGAGTTTATACAAACCAAGCTGTGATGAAAGAAATTTGATATATGAAGGCTATGATCCATTCTGTCAGGGTATCGAACAAATAGAAAAAAAAGATGACCTCCAATTCCCAAACTCCGGCTTTGTTTCAACTTGCGAGATGATGTCTCTAAATGTGCCTGCCTGCCCACCATGCTGAAGACGCCGTTAAAAACAAACCCAATGCCACCCCAATTTTTCCCGATCCTATGAAACTCCTTGACATTCTGATTATTCCTTCTTCCAAAACTTCCACTTTTGCTTTGTCGCGCAGGATGAAGGGCATAGGTAGCGGTTGAGCATCTCGCGGCCTTCGTTGGGGAGGTCGATGACAGATTCATTGAGGGTGTCGATGATGAAGCGGTTGGCTACAAAGATCAGCATTCACACTCGTTCCCAATTGACGAGAAGAACTCACGCATAAGATCAAGCGCGTCATCACCAGCATCGAGAGCCATGTCTATCCTCGTAGAGTTGTAGCAGCCGTACCGCAGTTGCAGCTCCAGCATGCACCTCCAGAGATCGCGCGTCTCGTCGGCCGTCATGCCCTCGCAGCTGCGCTCTGAACATGTGCTCGCCTGACGAGCCCGATCCATTGTAGCAGGACGGTCTTCGCGGTGGTGGTACTGGTGCTTGGGCATGGCGTCCTCGGGGGGGCTCCACATGGCGGGGAGGGAGAGACGACCAGGGCGATTCTCGCGATACATTTTGGTGGTGATGATGGTGTAAGTCGAGAGAGTTGAGGTGAAGATGGTGAGAGTAGAAGAGGCAAGAGTCGTGAGAAGAAAAGAGGTGAGACAACAGCAGGACTGTCGAGATTATATTGCAATTAAAAAAAGTCAATTAATTGCCAGTAAATATAGCCGCGCAATCGGCACTTGAAACTGGTTGCTTTTTTCTTGCTTTGCTTTTCCCTTCAAAAAGGTCAAGGCGTTTGATGCGTTGTCTCTGTTGTGGTGGGTCGGATCGTCATGACACTGGCTCGCCCAATATGACAGGCAAGACCCTGTTAATTATGCGACAAGAATAAGGAGTCGAGTAAAAAGCTACTGAAAAAAGAAATAGACCATGAAAAGAGACGACGTCAGGTCCCTTTATATCTGGGTGCCCAACGGCGAGTACCGAGATGGGTGTGATGGGGGGGACCCGGGCTCTTCCCCCCCCTCCCCCCTTGATGGATAAGCGGGCTGAATGGGCGGCAGACGCCACGGCTTGGACGGCTGCTTTTTGATGGATTGTTCGGATGTGCAGGGCAAGCAACCCAGCTAGATCAGGGAGGGAACCTTGACGGCGCGCGTGTGGCGGGCTGGTTTTTCGCTTCTCGACATGGTGGGCGGGCGTTGTCGTCACATGCAGCAGGGCGCAGAAAGGGGGCTGTGAGAAAAAGATCACTGAATGTATGGAACGTGTTTCTACTTGTGTGAGTGTATCTTGGGCGAACTGTCATGGGGTCCAGATGGCAGCATGATTCGACGGGGTTTCATCATCGTCTCGAGGGGGGAAAAGACGTGTGGTTGCCTGTTGATCAGCAGCCTGTGCAACTAAACTGAAGCCAAGACGACCGGATACCTAGAAACAAGACAAAGCACAAAGCTTGGCTTTGGCTTGCGAATGCCCGTGCAGGAATCCTGCTTGGCGGATCTAAGCCCAGCTCTTGAAGAAATGGTCACAAGACCTTACGAATTGGCAGCGATAAGCTTTGGCGCCAGAGGAAGATAAACGGGGACTGGGCAATGATTGTATCATGACGATGTGCTACAAGAACCGGGCCTGAGTCAAAGCAGTAGCAGTAACTGCCCAGTAGAATATCATGATGTGATGCCCGTTGAATAAGCCCTGGACCCCGAGACTTCCGATATACCCGGTCTCTCAGAGATTTTCTCTTGCAGACATCATGGACTTTCTTTGACTCACACACGCACACACTTGTCGCTCAAAGGGCTGAAAGAGAGCCCCCAAAGACCCGCTTCGCCGATGTGGGCTCCCGTTAGCGGACCCGGAGACCCTGGATCCACATGACGGATTGGGGGGGACAAGATGACTCTCAATCAAAGACACTCACTGATAGATAACTAACTAGATGAAATGAATTTGATGTGATTTACAAGCGGTCAATCAAATCATGCGGGGGATGTGCAAGTCTTGCATGTGGCTACCTGCAAGGTGCATCAGATGCTTGATTCTCGAGGGACAAAAAGCCGACCACAAGTCTCATGCCTCGAGGCACGTCTTGTACCACCTCAGCTCGAGAGGGGGGCTGTACGGCTTGCCGAGAAACGAGAAAACAACAAAGCAGACACGGACACACGGGCTTCTCCTTGGATTCCGGGGAATGTGGCTAAATCATCCTGTGGCGTCACCTCTTTTTGCGGCGCATCTCCCTCTGCCGTCTCGGCGCCGACCCCATCGGGTTCTGGAACTTGAGCCCCGTCAGCCCTATCGATGTCTTCTTAGCCAGTTGGCAATCTCGTGTGTGTGTGTGTGTGTATGTGTTATTTTTATTGCTGATGTGGACAATAATCAGACCATAAGCACAGCACACCAGAGAAACTGGCGTTTTTCTCTCCCAATGGTCGCAATCCAATTATCCATGCCGTCAGCTACACCGTCTCTCCAGCCAGCCTTCGAATACGCACGCCGGTATTCCGGTCTTGCCGGACTGTGCCTCTCAAACAATGCCGGGAGTCTAAGCGCCGGGTACGACGGCTTCTGCGGTAGTTGCGAAGGGCCAAGAAAGCCCTCAAGTCCATGCTCCTCCGACTTGCCGAGATTTGTTCTTCTTCTGATTGCCCCTGTCACCTGTCGAAAAGATTTCACTCATTGTCGTGTCCTGGGTCGTGAATCTGGTTTTAAACCCTGTACGGCTCCAGCTTGATGCCCGACACGAGCCGCTTCACCTCGGCATCATTTAAACGAGTTTCGACATTCTCATGCGAAAAAAAAAGAAACAGCACGGTTGGAAATAAGCCTTTGTTAATATGAGACCCCTGCAGGGATTGACCTCGGGTCTCACCCGGGAGGTTGGGCGAGCCTCGGGAGGATGCAAAAGCTTATATCCTCTGGATCCTCTGTTGGAAGGTTGGCGAAATTACGTACAAGGCATTGAAACGTATTGACCGTGAAACCTCTGCACGGCGGAATTATAATTGGTCGCCTCGTTTTTGAGGCTCTTTGGGCTCCTGCGTTGACAAGCCTAACCCTCCTGTTATACCAACCATTCGACGTCAAAGAGGATGGCCCATCACCCCGTTCACAATGGAACCGACAGTGTGGCTCCGCTCCTATACCTTGAAGGAAGAAGAAGCCACTCCGAAAATCTCGTCCGAGCGTGCCCTCCGAATCCAGTCTACCAAGCTCCCCTTGGCCAATGGCCTTTGCCCTCTTGCTGGTTCCCTTTCTAGGCTTGGAGGGTTGTGACTCGACAGCGACTCCAAAAACCCGTGACTTACTTACTAGTCAGCAATCCTTATTTATGGGCTCGCCGTCCCTTGAGGGGGGTTAAAATTGCAGTGAAACAAAGCGCACTGCCGACTCTCATTGAATGCCAAGGAATGCACTGCCTCAGCCATGTTTGCCCAACTGTGATAGCCGGTTTAGATGTTGGTTGACCCATTCAGAATCGACCCTGAGACTGCTGATTACCTAGAGAACATGTTTTGTATCTGAAAAGCTCGACTCTGCCCCGACTGATAGACCGTAAATGGGAATGACCTCAGCGTCGAGCGTTTCTCGTGCGATAGGCTGAAGAGGTTCAGAAGCCCTATCCAAACGAGGATCATGCTGCATATAAACCATCAGAGCAGGAGGAAACTAGTACCAAGGCACTGAGTTATCTTCCCAAGGGAATGGTTATTATCTAGGAAAAGTTGGATAGTTTTGGTGTTCTGGTGTCTCGTCTGCTTCTTGGCCCGCGTGGTAGGCTTCGCGGAGCACAGGCAAGGCCTTGTAAGATGACACTATCACGCGACAAATATTTTTACCTCTGGTAATGCAGTTATTGTCTATTTGCTTCCAAGAAAGTTTCCGACTCGGCATTGCCATTGTCTTGGAGAGCACGTTGTAGTGACCTTTCCTATGGTTGAGCTTGTAGTTGCTTATACAAGCTCGCAACGCCTGGCCCAACGCTCTCAATCCTACGCGAAAATGACAAACTCGGGTATGGCTGCATTACATGGGGGTATTAAAATAGGCCCTGAGGGCGTGTTAAAATTGCAGTGAAGGATGGGCAGTCCGCGAGGCGTACTCGCGCTGCTGTGTGTGCGTTAACATTGCAGAGAATAAGCGGCGACTGTTATGGGGTGTTGGATAAGGATCTGGACCAGTTTCGAGATTCTACTCATCAAAACGAGAAGAAAGTATTAGCCTGACATCGGATAATTCACCAGAGCAACAGATAGTGTCTTAGCAGTGGGGATGAGTACGCTCTGGCAGTTCCCGCGCAAGCAAAGAGATAGCCACATGCAGAACCAAAGGCGATTATACAAGCTCGCAACGACTGGCCTGACGCTCCTAATCCTACACGGAAATGGGAAGCTCAGGTGTGACTGCATTTCATGCGAGTATCAAAATAGGCCCCGGGTGCGGGTTAAATTTGCAGTGAAGGAAAGGCGTATGCGGGCGTCTTGAGACGAACCCTGAGCTGTGGAACCGAAGGCGAACCACGTTGACACTGGCCTAGGCGTGGACACTGAGAGGGTGGCATGCCCATTCGCACTGCATTCATACCAGAGGACCAATTAGCTAACAGGCATTGCGAATTACAGGCAAGTCCGTGTGCGGGTTAAAATTGCAGTAGAACGAATGTAGGTCGATGATACTTGCATCTGCAATGGGCTGACTCTCCCATCTCTTGACGCCCGATTGCCAACATCAACCACCTAGTTTAGCCATGAGAGTATCATGATGACTGCCAAGGCATCTGAAAGCCACTCGGTGAACGATCAGAGAGAGGACAGCCTACGTATTTACGCCGACTTTGCTCAAGATACAATGGAATTTATACTCGCTGAGTCTAGATTAACATGCACGTCTTGGTTGAGGTGGTCAAGCTGGTGTTGCTCGGACTGTTAGGCCTGGTTGTAGACGGGCCGAGAGTCGTGTCTGAATGTACTGGATAGTACAAGCTCTGTGCAAGACACCTTTGCCAGGGGAACGTAGGCCTTTCGTTGCGAGAGACAAATATGAACCACTGGCCCAACACTCCTGATTGCTGTACCGTCAAGTTGACCGCTCTACAGACTCGGTCGAGCGCGGCGCGGATGGCCTCCACGGGAAAGCTCATGTTGGAGCACCGCGGATTTAGCCTTAACTCTTGACGACCCCGGAGAATGCCATTCCATGTGAATTGGGTCATGTTCGTCATGCTGTCTGGGCAGTGTGTCTCGTCTATTGCCAGATATAAGCCCAGGGGAGTTGGGACGCTCGTAGGAACGATCGCTTGATGGGCACAGCTCGGGTGGTGCCTATCAGACATGTAAATTACGGCCACGAACCATGAAATTTTGAGTAAGCTAAAGGCTTTAATTCTTCCTTGTTCTCTTTGGGCTATGGTCATATCAACAGATAGCAATGGGGGAGGGGGTGGTCTGGGAAAGAACTGGAGCGCGTGGGCCAAAGGAAGCGGGACAGGAAACTTGAACTTGTACTAGAGTGGCTAAAGAAACTGACGAGTTCCATCTAGAGCTATTGAATATGACAAGAAAGACTGGTGTGATCGAGACCCCATTCCCTGCCATGAAACTTTGAGATGTGCGCGGGGCAGGGAGAGGTGGAGGGCAGACCCAGGTGAAGTCATCCGGAATTGATGGAGAAACACCCAAACCAGATCCACTGGGTCTCTACTTTATATCGTAACTTAGCCCCTGAGTCGTGGTGATAGAGGTTGAGCGGTGTTGACCGTTGGGTGCCCTACAGTCTGTGTCATTGCGGCTTCCTGCTGACCGAGGTCTGACATGTTGAGACACTTCTGTCAGTCTCATAGAGTGAGACATGGCCTATTCTCGCAACTAGTGAGGCTCTTAATGCTATACATCGCGTAAGTCCTGGTATAATAATAGCCTAATCTTGTTCAACTGCCGGTTGCAAGGTCCCCTGGTCGCTCGTGTTCTCGAACCACAACTGAAACCATAGACAACTTCCCTGAACTTCAATAGGCTCATCAACACGGCCCAAGCCAATGTTCAGCCTAAACTTGCAGTCTTGCAATGTCTCAACCAGAGGTAACTAACTCTACCAGCAACTCGGGAACAACTACGCGACACGCTATCCAACAACTCCCGCGTCAAGTTGCCGTCACTCATTTGTACGTAAAGGCAACTCTCTCGAGTTTGCCTCGTTGACGCCCGACGCCCCGGAATCTACAAGAATAACCGAAAAAATATAATGCAAATCATGATACCCGACCTTGGAATCGCATCACGGAAAACCTCATCCCACAAACTCGCAACACCCATCACCCCGCGTCTCACCATGCGTGACCTGATCGGCAACCCCCACGCCCTTGACTCGCACGCCCATGCCCTGGCCTGATGACCCTACGCACGTCAAGGAAAAGGGAAATCCCAAGATCTTGCGGTCCGCGCGGCTCCGATGGGATATCCGTAAAGTTGTGTTGCCCGAGACATAGGGACGGGAGAGCAACATGGGAAATCACGCCCTTTTTTTCTTTCAGTGGCGAACAAGTTGTAAAGTCGATTCCTGCACAATCGTATTGTTCGCAAGTCCTTCCCACCCTCTAGACTTAATAAGCCTTGTTATGCTTATGCAACCTCTTTCCCCCAAATGATCGACCGCTAAGCTCGGTTTGTCTGTCCAGCCTTACTTGAACCGCAGCATGAGAATCACGACGTCATTCCAAGCATGGCAGTGATAAAAGAGGATCGCGTTTCAATCCCCTGGGAATCGACCCTGAGCTGCAAGCACTGTCCCTGAGTTCGCCCCGTCCATGGGAGCTGGTCCTCGCTCTACACGTGGTAGTGGCATGATTGCTTGCTTTGGGGGGGCGTGTGAATCATGACCTCATGGGTGGATCATCTGCCACGGTCGGCGTGATGCGAACAGCTCTCACGAGAAGAGAAGCTGTAACGTTGTAAAAGAGTGAGATGCGGAGCTTACTCTGGGCAAGCTGTTGATAGCTGCGTATCTGTTCTGTATACGCTGCGATGAACGCGTCGATCGCCTCGCTTTCGCTCCGTGGCTTATATCATCGGAATCGACTGTGGCGTAAACAGGACGCGGTCGACGTCAACATGTCAGATCCGGTAAATCAAATACATCACGTACAAGGCGCAGCAAAAGAGGCGAAAACGTCATGTGTGGTTAACTTATGGTATTTCTGCCATTCAGTAAGAGCTACCTCTTGCGGGGATCAGAATCTCCACGCCCATCTCATATCCAGATCCGTTTCCCTTTGTCCCCTTCCCCCTCGCACGTAGACCACAGGCAGAGCATTATGCCTGCGTGTTGTGTGTGTCGCGTGGTAATAAAATGATTTCCAACCGTTATGGGGTATCCCAAATGCAAAATAAAACAATAAAACAACGCCTGAAAGATGTGTGCGACCCCTGCTGTGCTTTCCCGCCTGCACAGATGATGGATGGGGTTCAGCCGAGTGAGAAATGTGTCTTTCTCCCCAAGTCTAAATGCGCTTTCCGTGAGAGTTCCGAATGCTGATGCTGATGCTGATGTAGACATAGCAAAAGAGAAGAGGTAGGTTGGTTGAGGGAGTTGTACAGGTGTGTTCCGGGTGGAGGTGTATCGGGTTAGGTGGATGTCTGAGTCTGAGTGTCTATAGTCGTTTCGTTGGAGTGATGGCGAGGTAGGGTGCAAGAGGTAGATGGTAGATGGAGATGCCTTGTCTGTTTGACAGGCTGATCCGTGGAGGAAGCATGTCGCATTTGCGAAGGGCTGCTTGTGGCGGTTGATGTCGAGTGTCGTTTGACGTGTCTAAAGGGGTATCATAATGTCGAGATGTCCGCCATCAAGCTCCCTCTTCCTCCTGATCACGAAGCAAGTCGATTACTTCTTGTGCGACTTGGAAGATTGCGAGTAATTCCTCCTCACGCGCTCGCGTCCGCGGCGCTCCTCCTCGTCGCTGCCGCTGCTGAGACGGCGACGCTCCTCCTCGTACCAGGTGCTCAGGGCCTTTCCGCCAAAGGTCAGGTCTTCATCCTCAATGATGGTGGGCTGGACCCAGGTGTAGGCCGATGCGTCTACTTCGCGGGCGGAGGGGTCGAGGGCCTGGAGATTGGGGACGAGGTAGTAGCAAGTTGTCTCGGTTGAAGAAGCCATGGTGACGGTTGTTGTGTAGAGTGTCGAAAGGTGATCGCAAGAGTTTGTAATTGTGGATTGCGACCTGCGCTGGGGCTGGTATGCGTATAGAGTTATATAAGATGTTGTTTGTTTGATCGTGTTGTTTGTTGTGGTTGATGTCTTTGTTTGGGTCGTTTGGAATGGACACGACGGTATAAACAAAGGGAGAGATGTACCTTCTCGGTTTGGTATGTGTGTGGAGAGTGAGTAGTTGACAGCTGCGTCAAGCACTGATCAAAAGGAGCTCCAGCTCGTGAATAAGAAAAACAAGCAAGAAACGCTGAATAGATGTTGACCAAGATTTGGAGGGTCTGTAGATTGTAGATGATGAGAGAGAAGATAGAAAAGCTGGGGAAGGGGATTTCGGGGGGGGATGGGACATGGAAATATGAAGCCCGCTTCTCGGGTGGAGTGCCTTCCCTGCCCACTCAAAATGGATGGACTGGAGCCTCAGGTCGGTCGCTGGAAGTGGAGGGTGGCGGGTTTTTACAGGGGGCGCCTC